>JAVJIF010008320.1:0-183046 GCA_038442645.1 Agave tequilana | reverse complement strand
TATTAGTTATTTGTACTAATATTATTTGTTGTTTAAGTGTGTTTCAGGTTTTCTATCTTGCATAGGTGTTTCTTCCCTAAAGGAAGGTGACTTGGATTCAAGATAACTCAAATTGGGCTCAAGATGCAAAATTGAAGATCAAGTGGAGAAGCCCCTCTTGAAGCCTTGAAGTCCTTAGAACTTGTAAGAATAGAATGTTAAAGTTTGAGTATATATTTGGCTCTAGGATACACACCACACTTTTCCCCTTACAAAATTCTATGTTAAATGTTTGTTTCTAAGTTTTATGCCTAAGTTTATATATACATGTACCCAAATTTTTTACAAATTGAATATCTTGTTTAAAACATGTGTATAGACTATTTTTGCATAATACTTAGTTTATAAGTATCTCAAAATATTTTCTCACAAAATTTCCAACTCCAAAAATCTGCCAGATTCCCTGTTTCAGGTTGACCGGCCGACCGCCCGGTCGACCGGCGCCTGTGTCAGGACGTGCACGTTTGTGCACGTCTGTCGGTCGACCGGCCCGGTCCGACCGACTGTAAGCAGGCCACTCTCGTTTGTTTCGGTCGACCGCCCGGTCGACCGTTATAAGAACTGCGTTTCCTCAAAGAGGTCGGTCGACCGGACGGTCGACCGAGCGCCAACGGCTCTTTGCCAACTAGGCAACGGTCGACGGCCGGTCGACCGTTACGCCTGCAAGAGCCCAACGGCTCTTTCCTCTTTGGGCAAGTCTGAAAAACTGTTTTCTTTTTCTTCTTTAACAGAGTTTTAGAGAGTTGTTGGAGGCCTTTTGCAGGTCAAATTAGGTGAAAAAAAAGAGTTTTAACCTATTCTCTCCCTATAAATAGAGGACATAGGCCTTTGTTACTTACCAAAAAATCCTTGTTTTTCATTGTTTTCAGAGAAAGAGAAAAATTGTTTCAAAGCTTTCATTTCCAACTCTTTTAAAGTTTGTTTTTCAGTTGTGTTTGATTGCCAATATCACTCTAACAACTGAAGTTTTCTCACCACACTTCATAGAGCCAAAATCCATTACTCATACTTAGTGAAGTTGTAAAAGAGTGAGAGTGTTGTAAAAGAGTTTGAGAAAGAGTTTTGTGATCTAGGAGATCACTCTTGTTCTTGTGATTCTTGTTCTTGTGGAGACAACTCTTAGGTGGAGTTCTTTGTAGTTGTGAAGCTAAGGCTTTGGTCTTCGGTAGACCAAACTTGTACGGCATCCTCGGTGGATAGTGGAAACCCTTCACGAGGGTGAGGCGGGGACTAGAGCGTTGGCTCGAACCTCGAAACAAATCAATTGTGTTTGCGATTGCCTTGCGTCATCTGCTTTACTTTTCTCTTGCTTTACATTGTCTTCAATTATTTGCTTGAGAACTAACCCTTACTTGTGCAATTTCTTTCTTGTTTATCTTTTTGTTATATTATTTGTGTGCACTTCATCATAGCATTTCATCCATCCTTGATCGATCATATCTTATACAACACGTTTGCATTGCGCACCTCTAACCCATTTTAAGGGGAATTGGGAGGAAGGAGTTCAGAACCTCTCACGGGGTATTCGGCTCTTAGTCGTGTTTTGAGAGATCGTTGCATCACTCATTCAAGTAAGTTTAAAGATCATTAGATTAGCAATTACACCTATTCACCCCCCCTCTAGTGTATTTCAATTGGTATCAGAGCTTGGTTACTAGGCTCTTGGCTTAACAACCCTAGAAAGATCCTAATATTGCTAATCATTTCATTCATTCTCACTTAGTAAAGATGGCCGAAGGTATTAAGACACCCCCTAAGTTTGATGGACTTAACTTTCCCATATGAAAGTTAAGATGACCGTTTTCTTGCAATCTCTAGGTAGTCGAGTTGCAAAGGCCGTGACCAAACCCTTTAGTGCCCCCCCGGTGATGATCCACTTGGTCCGAAATGGAGACCAAAGAATTTGATGCAATGCTAGGGCTCACTATGCACTACTTCAAGCCCTTAATGATGATGACATAGCTAGAGTTATTCATTGCAAGTCCGCATATGAAATTTGGACACATTTACTAGTTACACATGAAGGGACCTCACAAGTGAAGATGGCTAAGATTGACCTTCTTCGGTCCAATATGAGAATTTTTGCATGCAAGAAATGAAACCATAGATGATATGGTTACAAATTTACAAAGATTACTAATGGACTTTCTTCTCTAGTGATGCTATTGATAACGATCAAAGAGTAAGAAGATCATCCGGGCTCTTCCTCCTTCATGGGAAGTAAAAGCAACACTTGAAGGAACTCATGACAAGGAGGAGATGGAGCTATTGGTCTCATTGGGAATCTCAAACCCATGAGATGGAGAGGAAAGTGAGGGAGGACATGGCTCCTTCCAAGAAGAAGACTATAGCCTTCAAAAGCCAATCCACACAC
This sequence comes from Agave tequilana, assembly GCA_038442645.1. NCBI lineage: Eukaryota > Viridiplantae > Streptophyta > Magnoliopsida > Asparagales > Asparagaceae > Agave > Agave tequilana. The sequence continues at coordinate 180,633 of JAVJIF010008320.1, read as the reverse complement.
TCCGACGAAGACGATGAAGAAGATGACGAAGAGCTCTCCTTCTTGTCAAGAATGTCTGGAGGATGTACAACAAGGCGAAATTCCAAGTAGAGGAGATGGCAAGGAGGCAAAGAAGAAAGAAGAGCATATGTTTCAATTGCCAAGACCGGACACATAGTGGCGGATGCCTGGATAAAGTGAAGCCCTCCAACTCAAAGAAGCCTCACAAGAAGAAGGCAATGAAAGCTACATGGGATTCCGAGAGCGAATCCGAGGAGGAGATTGATACCGCCAACATGTGCTTCATGGCAAATGAAAGCACAAGCAAGGTAACCTCTTCACTTCTCTCCCATGATGAACTTTCTATGGATGAGTTAGGAGAAGCTTTTGTAGAATTATCTCATAATTATGACTTCTTAAAAAAAAATATTTAAAATGAAAAAGGAAAATGAATCTCTTATTCTTCAAGTTGTAAATCTTTCTAAGAAAATAATGACTTGCATTCTACTTTGGTTTCCACTAAAAATGAATTTGATAAATATAAGACCTCTTGTAAAGGCAAGTCCCCATTTGTTGATGCTAATGAGATTACCATGCTTAAGGAAAGAATAGATTCTTTAGGTATTGTTTTGAAAAATGTAGTGAGTTTGATAAGAAGAAGTTAGAGGCCATGTTTCCTAAGAAACAAGCCCCTAAGAAAAATGTTCGCCATGCTCATGCTCATGTTCATACCACACAACCTTTACATCGTGGCAAACCCCCAAAGCATGCTCACACTTCACACACTCATCATGCATTCATGTATGGAAGAGTGTTCTCATGTTCACATTGTGGGCGGAAAGGACACTTAGCCAATTTTTGCTATGATAGACTAAGTGCATCTTTTCATAATGTTTGGGTTCGAAACACTAACTTTTAAGGACCCAAGAAAGTTTGGGTACCAAAGTCAATAACTTTGTTAAATGATATAGGTACCTTCCAAAGCCCAACGACGTAGAGGATTGTGGTATCTTGATAGTGGTTGCTCAAGGCACATGACTTGGGATATCAACAACTTTGCAACCCTATCAAGATACCATGAAGGTGGCACCGTCACCTTCGGAGATGACGCCAAGGGTAAAATCATCGGTATTGGTAATGTAAAACTTGGCACATCCCCTTTAATTGAGAATGTAGTTTTAGTTGACGGCCTCAAGCATAATCTCTTGAGTGTTAGTCAATTATGTGATAAAGGTTTTGATGTAGTTTTTGATAATGTTGCTTGTAAAGTAATTGATAGAATTTCTAATGCTTGTGTGTTTTCCAGTTTTCGTGAAAGTAATGTTTATATGATAGATATGTTAAATATGTCTTGTAATGTAACATGTTTAAAAGCCCTCGATGACGACTCTTGGTTGTGGCATAGAAGATTAGGCCACATTTCTTTTGACCACATATCTAGGCTTAACACAAAGGAAATGGTGAAAGGTATTCCTTGTTTGAATTTTGAAAAAGACCGAGTTTGTGACGCATGTCAATTTGGGAAACAAACTAAGTCTTCTTTCAAGTCAATTAAGGATATCATGACATCACGTCCTTTGGAGTTAATCCACATGGATTTATTTGGCCCTACACAAACCAAAAGTCTAAGTGGGAATAGATTTGTATTTGTTTTAGTTGATGATTTTTCACGTTTTACTTGGGTTTTCTTTCTTGAGCATAAAAATCAAGCATTTTCATATTTCCAAACTTTTAAGAAAAGAGTTGAAAAAGAAAAAGATGTTTCGATTTTAAGAATAAGAAGTGATAGAGGAGGTGAATTCATTAACCAACCCTTTACCACTTTTTGTGAAGAACATGGAATAAAGCATGAACTATCTTGTCCTAGAACTCCACAACAAAATGGAGTAGTTGAACGGAAAAATCAAACTTTGCAAGAGATGGCTAGGACAATGCTTAGTGAATACGGTCTACCACATTATTTGTGGGCCGAGGCCGTTAATACATCATGCTACATATCAAATCGTGTTTTCTTGTGTAAAAATACTACAAAAACCTCTTTTGAAATGTACTTTTCTAGAAAATCAAATGTTTCATATTTCAAGGTTTTTGGATGCAAATGTTTTGTTTTAAATACAAAAGATAATTTAGGAAAATTTGATACTAAATCTTATGAGGCTATATTTGTGGGTTATTCTAGTACTAGTAAGGCTTATAGTCTTCAATAGGTCATCATTGACTATTGAGGAATCTATACATGTTAAGTTTGAGGAATCTAACTTGTTTGTTAAGAATGTTGTAGAAATAGATGCTTTGCATGAAGGCTTGGAGAAAGTGACCTTGGAGGATACACCTACTATGGGAGACAAGCCAAAGGATGATGAAGGAAGTAAAGCTAAAATACAAGAGGCTCAAGGAAATGAAGATCAAACAAATGGAGAAGAGCCCACTCAACAACTTCCAAAGGATTGGAGATACAATCCACATCATCCCAAGGACCTCGTCATAGGTGATGTATCAAAAGGGGTAACAACTCGCTCTAAACTTCATGACTATTGTGGACATTATGCATTTATTTCTCATGTTGAACCCAAGAACGTCCTCGAAGCCGAGGCCGATTCATATTGGTTGCTAACTATGCAAGAGGAACTCAATCAATTTGAGCGCAACCAAGTTTGACACCTTGTTCCTAGGCCCCACGATAGACCAACAATTGGTACTAAGTGGATCTTTAAGAACAAGTTGGATGAATCGGGTAACGTTGTTAGGAATAAAGCTAGGTTAGTTGCCCAAGGTTACACTCAAATCGAAGGAATCGATTTTGAAGAAACCTTTGCACCCGTAGCACGGCTTGAAGCCATACGGATGACACTAGCATTTGCCTTATATAAAGATTTTAAATTGTTTCAAATGGATGTTAAAAGTGCTTTTCTAAATGGTTTTATTGAAGAGGAGGTGTATGTTGAACAACCCCGGGTTTGTTGATCCTACACATCCGGATTTTATTTTTAAATTAGATAAAGCTCTTTATGGTTTAAAACAAGCCCCTAGGGCTTGGTATGAAAGACTTTCTTCATTTTTGATTTCAAATGGTTTTAAGAAAGGTAAAATTGATACAATCTTGTTTACAAAACATGTAGAAAATGATATTCTTATTGTGCAAATTTATGTAGATGATATTATTTTTGGTTCTACTAATGAATCTCTTTGCCAAGCTTTTGAGTCATGCATGAAGGATGAATTCGAAATGTCTATGATGGGGGAACTCAACTATTTCCTTGGACTCCAAATCAAGCAAAGGAAGGATGAGATCTTCATCAATCAAGCCAAGTACACAAAGGAACTAATCAAGAGGTTCGGGCTTGAAGAATCTAAAGTAAGCAAAACTCCCATGGCAACAACCACAAAGCTTGACAAGGATGAACAAGGTAAAAGTGTAGACATTAAACTTTATAGAAGCATGATTGGTAGCTTGCTTTATTTGACGGCTAGTAGGCCGGATATTATGTTTTCCGTTTGTCTTTGTGCACGTTTTCAATCTTATCCTAAAGAATCTCACATAATTGCGGTTAAACGCATAATTAGATACCTAAAGGGCACTATTGAAATGGGTTTGTGGTATCCGAAAATCGGACAATTTTCAATGACGAGTTTTTCGGATGCCGACTATGCGGGTTGTAGGGTAGATAGGAAGAGCACAAGTGGAACATGTCAATTCTTAGGTAATTGTCTTGTATCTTGGTCTTCCAAAAAGCAAAATTCGGTAGCCCTTTCAACCGCCGAGGCGGAATATGTTGCAGCCGGAGCTTGTTGTGCACAAGTTCTTTGGATGAAACATACTCTCCTTGACTATGATTTACACTTTGATCATGTTAAAATATTTTGTGATAATACTAGTACTATTCACATGACAAAGAATGCAAATCAACATAGTAAAACCAAACACATTGACATTAGGTATCACTTTCTTAGAGATCATTAAGAGAAAGGTGATATTGATATTGATTATGTTTCTACCGATTTTCAACTTGCCGATATTTTTACTAAACCTCTAGATTATGCTAGATTTTTATTTATTTGTGGTGAGTTGAATGTTTGCATGATAGATTCTTAAAAATTTCTATTTTGGTGTTTTGTTTGTTTTTATTTTTAACCCTTTTTGATGTATGACAAAAAGGGGGAGAAAAAGAAATAAGTTTGCTTATAGTTTGAGTTTTGTTTATTTACTTGAGTTTTGGGAGAAAAAGATTAAGTTTAAGAGAAAAAGTATAAGTTTAATTGGTATATAAGATTAAGTTTGATTTCAATTGATATTTAAGTTTTTGACAAAAATATTGTGTTTTCAATGCTTCATGTATTTCACTCATAGTTATTTTTTACATAGTATTGTTTGAGGGGGAGCTTTCCAAGCCCTTCTTCCTTTATTTGTTTAAATAACTTATATGTTTTGTCATCATCAAAAAGGGGGAGATTGTTGGCCCAAGGTTACAATCACCCGTCTTTAGTGTGTTTTGATGATTACAAAACATATTAGTTATTTGTACTAATATTATTTGTTGTTTAAGTGTGTTTCAGGTTTTCTATCTTGCATAGGTGTTTTCTTCCCTAAAGGAAGGTGACTTGGATTCAAGATAACTCAAATTGGGCTCAAGATGCAAAATTGAAGATCAAGTGGAGAAAGCCCCTCTTGAAGCCTTGAAGTCCTTAGAACTTTGTAAGAATAGAATGTTAAAATTTGAGTATATAATATTTGGCTCTAGGATACACACACACTTTTTCCCTTTACAAAATTCTATGTTAAAATGTTTGTTTCTAAGTTTTATGCCTAAGTTTATATATACATGTACCCAAATTTTTTACAAATTGAATATCTTGTTTAAAACATGTGTATAGACTATTTTGCCTAATACTTAGTTATAAGTATCTCAAAATATTTTCTCACAAAATTTCCAACTCCAAAAATCTGCCAGATTTCCCTGTTTCAGGTTGACCGGCCGACCGCCCGGTCGACCAGCGCCTGTGTCAGGACGTGCACGTTTGTGCACGTCTGTCGGTCGACCGACCCGGTCGACCGACTGTAAGCAGGCCACTCTCGGTTTGTTTCGGTCGACCGCCCGGTCGACCGGTATAAGGAAACTGTGTTTCCTCAAAGAGGTCGGTCGACCGGACGGTCGACCGGAGCGCCAACGGTTCTTTGCCAACTAGGCAAACGGTCGACCGGCCGGTCGACCGTTACGCCTGCAAGAGCCCAACGGCTCTTTCCTCTTTGGGCAAGTCTGAAAAACTGTTTTCTTTTTCTTCTTTAACAGAGTTTTAGAGAGTTGTTGGAGGCCTTTTGCAGGTCAAATTAGGTGAAAAGAAAAGAGTTTTAACCTATTCTCTCCCTATAAATAGAGGGCAATAGGCCTTTGTTACTTACCAAGAAAAATCCTTGTTTTTCATTGTTTTCAAGAGAAAGAGAAAAATTGTTTCAAAGCTTTCATTTTCAACTCTTTTAAAGTTTGTTTTTCAGTTGTGTTTGATTGCCAATATCACTCTACAACTGAAGTTTTCTCACCACACTTCATAGAGCCAAAAATCCATTACTCATACTATAGTGAAGTTGTAAAAAGAGTGAGAGTGTTGTAAAAGAGTTTGAGAAAGAGTTTTGTGATCTAGAGGAGATCACTCTTGTTCTTGTGATTCTTGTTCTTGTGGAGACAACTCCTAGGTGGAGTTCTTTGTAAGTTGTGAAGCTAAGGGCTTGGGGTCTTCGGTAGACCAAACTTGTACGGCATCCTCGGTGGATAGTGGAAACCCTTCACGGAGGTGAAGGCGGGGACTAGAGCGGTGGCTCGAATCTCGAAACAAATCAATTGTGTTTGCGATTGCCTTGCGTCATCTTGCTTTACTTTTCTCTTGCTTTACATTGTCTTCAATTATTTGCTTGAGAACTAACCCTTTACTTGTGCAATTTCTCTCTTGTTTATCTTTTTGTTATATTATTTGTGTGCACTTCATCATAGCATTTCATCCATCTCTTGATCGATCATATCTCATACAACACGGTTGCATTGCGCACCTCTAACCAATTTTAAGGGGAATTGGGAGGAAGGAGTTCAGAACCTCTCACGGGTATTCGGCTCTTAGTCGTGTTTTGAGAGATCGTTGCATCACTCATTCAATTAAGTTTAAAAAGATCATTAGATTAGCAATTACACCTATTCACCCCCCCTCTAGGTGTATTTCAGCTAGTTGATTAGGGAGCAGTGGACAATCTTCCAACTCATGAGTTGGAGAGTGGCAGTTATAATAGCTCAGTGTGAATATCTGATTTATGTGGTTGACCTGTGCAGGAGTCCTCTTGAGTTCTAGTGCCTCTATTCTTCTCATTAAAGCAGCCACCTTAGCTTCAGCAGCACTTGAGTTCTCAATTGAGTGGACATCACTCCTTAATGTAGGAGTTATTATTGGCAATCTTTCGGTAAATCCCTCCCACTGCATGGTCTTTTTTGCCATATTTTTGACGAATTTCCATGCATCATCTTCTGTCATCATCCTGAAGTCCCATGACTCATGAATTCAAGTAGGGTTTTAGATTGAAAATCTACACCCTCATAAATTATTTGATAGAGAAACGTGATGAGAACATTGTGCTAGAAGGTTCTTATATATTTCTAGGTATCTCCAGAATGGTTCTTTGTCATATTGACGAAATTGGCTTATCTCACTCCGTATTATTGTAGTCTTATGCATAGGGAAGAATTTCTTTAGAAAGATTGCGACGAATTCCGCCCACGTTGTGATTGAGTTGGTGGTCAGGCTATACAACCACTTTTTAGCATTGATCCGAGTAAATGGAATGAACCTTAACTTAACTGCATCATCACTATATTGTTGGATCTTCACCATTGCACAGACCTCTTCAAATTCACTGATGAACATATATGTATCGTCTGATTCCAACCCGAGAACCTTGGGAGCATCATGATGTACTGTGGCTTCAGTTCGTAGTTGTTTTCGCTAGCCGCCGGGAGTTGGATTCAGGAAGGTTGTGATGATCGAGGATGATACCATCGATCCATGAGAACCGGTTGTGAAACAGTAGTCATTTTGGACTCGTTTGAATCTTCACCCACTAGACGTCCTCTTGAGTCTCGTGACCAAGCTGACATAAATCAGGATCACGGACAATTGGATGAAGGTGATGTGAAGAGAAAATGATGATGTGGAATTGGACTGAAACTACACTAATTTTTAATTGGTTTTTATTTTTTTATTTTTTATGATTTTTTAAATCCGATATTAGTGTCAAAACTAAAGATAGAAAACGCCAAAAACTTGATGGGGAGATTCTGTCTCCTCATTTTAAAATACCACAAGTGCACAGTTGCTCGATGTAGCACTTGAGGGTTGATCCACAGAGACAAGTGGTTCTTTCGGTTTCAACACTTTTAGGCAAATTGATTAAAAGTTTTGGGATAGTTTGTTCTAAACTAAATTGTCAATCTAAGAAAGTCAAGCCACCTAGGGTCAATTCCTCTAAACTAGAATCAAGTGGTCAATCGCGTTTCTCCATACTAGTCTGCTATTACTCACCATAGTTTCTATTTTTATTAGGCAAAGTAAATCTGAATATTAGATCTAAGCACAGGGTATTATCCAGTTACATGATCCATCAAAAGTAAATTAACTAAATTAAATAAATAGCATAAAGGCAACAAAACCCTAAGTATTGACCATTAACCCCCAATACATACCATGTTAAATACCTAGTTCTTTTAGAAATAATCTCCTAAAAATAGTAGTCAATAGGTGAGTGTATAGGTCTAGATAGGAGATCTAAGAGATGTCCACAATAGAGTCTAACCTAGGTTCATCTCCCCTAGATACTCGAGGAGTTTAGCTATGATAATTAAACTAATAATAAAATAACCTAAACTATAGAGCATCAGTAAAGTCCTAACCTATTAACAGTAACAATTCAAATATCTAAATTAATTAGAACAACTCAGTCAATTTCATTTAAATAATAACAATAAATATTTACTAATTAAACTACTTAAACAAGTAAACTAAATTAACCAACTAATCAAATATGCTAAACTAATTAATTCAAGACACTTACCTTACAAATCCAGCCAACAGCATGTGGGCTGCCATTGTCATGTACATGAAGTCCATTCCCGCATCATCACCATTGGGCCCACACGGTCCCATGTGCTGGATGAGAAGGTGATGGCTTCATTTGTTGCTACAGTGACTGAACCCAGTCACGTTGATCGAAGCACCAATCACGTTGATCGAAGCACAAATTAGAACACACGATCACTGCTTCAAGGATTAAAATGAAAAAGGATAAAAATTGCAACAACCATGAACCAAAGCACAGCGAAGAAAGATTTTTTTTTTTTAATCAAAAGATTTTGCGGCCGAAAAAATAAGGCACCACACCAATGAATGATTCCCCTCCATTAAAAACCTAAACAAAGCCTAATAAAAATCCTAAAAAAATCTAAAAACCTAGATGACAGCGCCCACCCCATAACGGCAGCCCTTCACCTTATATATATAATATACAGATTTTGCAGAAAAGCCCTTCATCTTTGTCATAATTATGTCCAACTCAAATTCAGAATCAGAATGAAAGCTTCTTTGGCTATTTTGAGTGATCAAATCATCGAATCAGCAAACACTCTTAACTACAAAGTTGTAGATCTTCAAATTCACTTTCCGTTGACATCCTGAATGACCTCTTTCGGAGTTCTGTAGTTAAAATTATGGTCAAAATACGCGCAACATTTTTGGAAAGCAACACTCAATCTTTTACAAATTGCGTGTTTTTATTGCTGAAAGTAACCGGATTTCTCTTTTCTTTTTTTACCTGTTCTCTGTAAAATTCAATCAAATATACCTGAGTATCATTATTTATATACAAATAATAGATAATTAGGAGCATAAAATGATGTAAAATCGTGTTGATCACATCTATAGAATAGAAATAAGGAAATCTCAATGAACTGTATAACAAATGAATAAAAATGTATACAAATTACATTAATAAATCCATCAGACCTACTTTACAAATAGGGATATATTTATAATAATAAAATGATGTATATGAATGAATTAACAATATTGTAATTAAAAAATTAAGTTAATTTTCAATTTTCAAATGCCATCCTTCTTATAAATTCTGTTTCTTCATCCCAACTTTTCTCTTTATCTGCGAGTAATATGTATGCAAGCTCGCTCTTAGTCTCTGTATATTGGCCGCCTCACAGTATCAACTGTTGATGGAGTACCAAATGCTACACTTTCAATGTACTTGCACACACATACATCGCAATCAACACTGAAAATTGTACAAGAAAAAAATTATATTAGATTAGATATTTACATTAAATAAGCAAAAAATATGTTGGGTAAATATCACAAGAAAAATAGACCGGTTTGCTTGTTGGGGACATCTTGCGTATTTTATATATTTTTTTTCATCTTTTTTATTGAAATCAATTTTAAAATTTTGTAATAATCTTTCTTTCTGCATTGTCAATAGAAAAAGTATCAATATCAACTAAATTAAATGCTAATATTCAGTAATTGTAAGATTAAAATTAACTCATCATTATTCTTGCATCATTTGATAAAGCTTTAATATATTACTTGATTTTTCCACTGGGACCAATGAGTTGTAAAAAATTCACTCTTGTATTTTGCAATCAAATACCAATAAGGCCCAGTGAAATCCCGTTTCCTTAGCACTGTGTTTGTGATTGATCGGGAAGAACATGTACTGCACATCACTTGTCCAGTTTTTCAACAACTGCTTGATGAAATAATCTTTTAGATCTCTATTTTGAGATACAACACCGTGCTGTAAAAATAAAAAAAATTCAAATATTTTATATTTAAAATTAAATGCAATCAAAATATCAAAAATGACATGAAAATCAGATCTGATACCAAGATCGCAAGTCTCTATGCTTGGGTCGCAGTAAATCTTTAACCAGGTATATTTTTATTGCTAATCTGGTAGTAGTTTGATTGATTCTGTCAAGAAAACTGACTGCGACCAAGGTCGCTATGCGGTTATTGTTAATTATATTTTTGACTGTGACCTTATTCGCATTCATCAGTATTCAGGTTTAATTTTTAAGGATTATTTTGCAACTACGACTGCGACCAAGGTCACAACCATCATTATTCAGCTTCATTTTTAGGATAAATTAATAATCTCGACTGCGACTAAAGTCGCTGTGTTGTTATTGATTAAGAATATATTGGTTGCGACTAGGTCGCAACTAGCATTATTCAGCTTCATTTTTAAGGATTAATTAATAACCTCGACTGTGACCAAGGTCGCTGTGTTGTTTTTGATTAAGAATATGTTGCGACTGCGACCAGGGTCACAACCAGTATTATTCAATTGATATTTTAAAGGATTAATTAATAACCTCAACTGTGACCAAGGTCGCAGTCAATTCATTATGCCTTATCAGTAGTAAATGCGACTAGTAGAATTTTTAACCATAAAAATTATAAATTACTACATTAAGTAAAAAATTAATGTTTTAACTAACTATAAAGGAGAAAATAGATGTTTACCCAAACTTCGCTTCGAAAGAATATACTTTTTAATCTTCTCTCTTCTCTAGATGTTTCATGTAGAAATAAATGATATTGGCATCTAAATCTCTACTGAACATCAGGTCTTCTATGTCATTTTTTGCAACCATTATTCTGTTGTTAGGATCCTAACATGCAATAACACTGCAAAAAAAACAAAAAAGTATTAATAATTAATTGTTCTAATAAAAATTTCTTATATTTTTGATGTAATATTAAATAAAATGAATAAAATTACTCAGAGGAGGCTTTGTCCAAGAAGTTTTTAATGAGGGCTTGTTGATGTTGTTGCAGAATTCTGTATGCAGTAGTTTCAGTCAATTCCCTGATTTTTGGCTGAGTGTCTGCAATTTGTACCTTACCGAAACTAGGGGCAGAAGTTATAACCGCAGGCTGTGAAAAATGATCTTTAATAATTTTCTTTTTTTGTTTAAATAAACGAAATCAGAGTCATCGCGATCTCTCTCAGTGCGCTTGTGTTATTTGACTCCCCTTTCTATCGTTCCTTTAGAGTAATCTAAAACTTTTCCTTTTAATTCTTACTTCTGAGCCGGAGTATGTTCTTGATTCTTTTCATCAGAAACTATCTTTTTGGATTTTAAGTATCTATTGAGTTAAATTTAAACTAAAAGTGAGAAAATGTTCCCCAACAATACTTACTTCGAATTCAGATCGCTTGAAATCCTCCTCTTTCTTTTTCTTCTGCTCTTCCGCCTACTTCTCCATCTACTCCCTCATCCCTTTCTGCTTCTTCTCCTCTTGATTTTTTCTCTTTTGCTCTGCTTCTTTCATCCTCTCTTCTCCATCTCTTCTTCCTCCTTCTTCCTTCTCTCATCTTCTTTCATCCTTTCCTTCTCCTTCTCTTCCTGCTTTTTCCTCCTCTTCTCCTCTAGAATTTTACGATTTTTCTCCTCCTCCGGCAACTGCCTCCTCTTCTCCTTCTCCTGCTCATCCTCTTCTTCTTCTTCTCCTGCTCCTCTCTTTCTTCCTCCTCTTCTCCTCCTCCTTCGCAGCAGTGGCAGCTCTTAGCAGCTCTTCTTCTTCTTCTTTCACTTTTAATTTCCTTTGTTGCTTTTTAATTTTTCTCTTCTCTCTTCTCTCTCTTCTTTTTTTCTTTAATTCAGCATTGAAAGTTTTTTTCATACTCCATTTTTTCAATTTTTCTTTGTAGCTCATAAACATATGCTCTCAAGTACTGATTTTCATTCCTCAAAGTTTTATTTCTTCAGCTTGTTCATCCCGTGGTGTTGGCAAATAAGCTGCAATTGTTGGTTCTTGTTCACGCGTTAATTCCTCAACTATTTCGACAGGCTCTGGTTCTGTTTCCGCTGGGATGTTAGCTTCAATATTTATATCTTCTTCATCTTCAATTGGTAGGCTAATCATATTTTTTTCATCATTTGAAATATTGGTTATTCGATAAAAAATCTGAAAAATAATATAAACTGCGATGTTAGACAAATCTGCTAATTATATCACAACAAAATGAAACTTGTATTAGAATTAGGGGTGAGCATCGGTCGGTTCGGTTCGTTTTTGCTAATTTTTACAAAACCGAACGAACTGATTAGATTTAGTAACCGAACCGAACCAAATTGACTCAATTCGGTTCGGGTTTTCAGTTTTTTCGGTTAGGCCAATATATTGTTATCATTTCTTGCATTTTTAATCACGATTATATTATCATCCTTTAATATTCTAATCTCAAATATCCATTACCCAAATTAGAAATAAGGAAAACACTTTAAACTTAATGTGAATTACAAATTTCATATTCTAAAACTTTTATATTGCATTTGAGCTCTTAATACCAAAGCTCATATAATTATTACTAACTTTTAATGAGAAGAATGAAATAAAACTATATTAATATAAATATTATTGTCAATTATGATGGTGTATTTAACATAGCTTTCACATATTCAACATAAAAAAGATGGTATTACTAAAAGTAATGAGATCAGTTTCCACCAGTTTTTATTTTGAACTATATGATTCACTAAATTGAATTTGAGTAGGGTGATATATAGGGTGAGAGATTCGGTTCGGTTCGGTCGGGTTCGGTTTTTGGAACACAAAACCGAAACCCGACCGAATTAGTGCGGTTCGGTTCGGTTCGGGCTCGGGTTTTGGTTTTTAGTCGGTTATTTCGGTTATAACCGAACTCTGCTCACCCCTAATTAGAATTGCTATCGAGGAAAATGCGATCTTGATCATAGTATTAAACTTTAACTCAGCCAAGTAAATCAGTACTGCGACCATAGTCGCAATACAAATCAAGAAAATAAAATAATTGCGACAATGGTCGCACTTTACTTATAACAAGCTATCAAGGAACTGCGACATTGGTCGCACACCATGGAAATTTAATCAAAGGAACACGACAATGGTCACACTCCATTTAAATATAAAAATATATTGAGCAGTCTATGGTCGCTAACTATTAAAAACTAACCATATCTACTTGAACATCATTAAGATCAATTTCAGCAAGGGCTCTGCTAATGCTTTGGAGGTCCCATCTTACTGTCCGTGGGGTTTTGTCCTCCTAACCAGACATCGGCTCAAAAATAGCAGCCCTTTCACATAGCTAATATTACAAAATATTTTATTACATTAGTTTACATAAATATTGTCAATATATAAGCAAATTTAAACAATGTGTACCAACTATGATATTCATACTTACAATAATTTGTACGGAGCATCCTTGCAGCTCAAATGTAGTGTGCCTGAAGATGTCCATTGACTCAATCAAGAATTGCCAAACAGCTTTAGCCCAGTATATGGTCTTCATCAACTGAATATTGACAATTTGTTCCATTATATACCATGGCACCGTGCATTTACTGCCAGAAAAGAATAGAATGGCCGACATATACATGATGATTATTGTTGTATAGTCTTGAGCTGTAAGTCTTTGTCTGTCTCTTATAATTTCATTTAAAGTCACTTGCTGCTCAAGTTGTTCATCCTTGGTCACATCTAATTCAGTCCTCCTTTTCTTAACCAGAAGATCATCCAAAGCTTCTTTAATTGATACTTTCACGATCTTCTTTTATTATTGGAAATAATATTTTATAACCCCCTGTCCTTCATTGTACATGTCTTATTCATAATAAAATCGGCCCAATTTTGATTTTAAGCCTTTTTCAGCACTAAACTCCTTATTGTAGAAGACCATGAAAACTGAACCAAACAGGGTCTCCTTCATCACATTGACAAAATCGGTCTGAATGTGCTTTTTGAATTTTTCTTATGAATTCACACATAGGTTTTAGGCTCGATCTCATAAGATGAACCTTTAGTTCTTACTTACCAATAGATGCATAAATATTAACAATATTAGTATAAAAATCAAGGTCGCAGTACATTTAAATACAATTTGAAAAGGAAAAAATCTGCGACCTTAGTTGCAATAGTCTTTAATAAACTATAAAACACTCCAACCAAGGTTGCACTGATATATTACACTGTGATAGTGGTCGCAATTTCATAATTAAACCAAATAATCAACCAATGAGGTCCTTTGTTTCTTCATACTGCGACTGGGGTCGCAGTGTTCTATTAAGCTAATTTAACAGAATATAAAACACTGCGACCAAGCTCGCATTGTTATATTACACTGCGACAGAGGTCGCAATTTTCTAATTAACACAAATAATTTACCATGAAGGGGCCTTTGTTTCTTCATACAGCGACCAGTTCGCAGTATCCTATTAGGCTAACTTATTAGAATAGACTGTGATCAGACCCCAAAAAATGAGAAAACAGACGGCAACACTGTGACATCAGCAGCAGAGTTTTAAAAAAAATAATCTTAAAAAAATGGACGTTAATAATTTTCTTAAAAAATATTTTTTAACTACTGTGACCAAGATCGCATAAACCTAAGACGCTAATACAAATAACTGCAACCAAGGTCGACAAAAGAGGGAATGAAAAAAATAACTTTTGACCTTGGTCGCTATGTTAAAAAATTAAAAAATTTTAAAAAAATAAATCTCTAATAAAATCGTTAATTCCTATTTTTCTTTTCATCTTAAACTGTGACTTGGATTAAAGATTCTCACTTCGTTAAATTAAAAAAAGTGACTCTTTCTCTCTTATTTGCGATCGTGGTCGCAAGATTTAAAAAAAAATTTAACTAATTTATTTTTAAAATATTTTTAAGAAAAAACAGAATTTTCCTGATAAAATTCAGTTCATCAAACACTTTTTACTGAAGTTAAATTAAAATACGAAATTTTCTATAAAAAAAAGAAAGGGAATCAAAACTGAAAATATAACTATTAAGGGTTACAAAACATAAAAGAAAATATTTCTAGATTTCTCCTTTTCCTTTTTTCGCGGATGATTTCTTGGGCGCCATCTTGATCAGATCTTTTTTTTTTAAAAAAAATTTTGAATGAAAAAGATGGAAAATTTTAGGAAAAATAACACTAAACTTTTCAGATTGATGAACTGAAAATTTCAGATCTGTAATTTTTTTTCAAAGGAAAGGTTTTACATACAGTAAAAAGTTGTGAGTGAGGGTATTTTCATTAATGCGATTCTTGAAGTGACTACTTACTCGGGCGGGAATTTTTCGGTTTTTGTCCGCAAGAATTAATGACAAATTCGTGGCTATCATGTTGCCACATCCTGGGCTGAGAAACTCTCTCGGCTGGCGGTTGAGGTACAGTAACCCCTATATATATATCCTTTCCATCACTCACTAAACCTTAACCCTAGCAAACTAACCTGCCGCCATCCCTCTTCTTCAAGCTCTCACTCTCTCTGCAAACATAGCACACGCACCCACATGCTCCGCCATCCTCAATCGTCTCCACCAATGCACATCATCACGCGCCATCATCCCTATCTCCCCTTCGTGCCCGTCTTCTTCCTCCTCGCGTGCCAGGACATCGCAAATAATGCACGCCGCGAGCTTCGTCTCTCTCTGCAGCTTGCGCACGTATAATCGACTATAACCTCGGCTGCCTCAACCTACATCCCGATTCCACCCCATGGCAATCTGATGTGCACGAACCCATGCTAACCAATACTCGCAAGCCACAAACCATCTCCACGACCTCCCTCTTCTTCTTCTCTGACAACCTTATGTGCCAACGACCACCTCCATCTTCCCACTCTCTCCTCGTGTATCTCTCCATCTTCTGAGTCCCCATCGTCGTCAACCCAACCTCAACCTACACTTCCACGCCACCACTCATGGCCACACCAAGACAAACCACCCATCCAAGCCACCTTCAGCCTTTAATCTTCACCCATGATATGCCCAATCACCTCCAACAGACATCCCATCGCGTGTCTCTGATCTCAACGCCTGCTGCAGCATTCTCTTCCCATGAGCAGCATGCACCACCCAACCAATCGTCACACTGCCCACCACCTTCTTCCTCCTTCGCATCATCTCTACCGCGACCTTCCCCTGCAACCAACCCCAACCTATTGCCTTCGCCATCACCCACTTCATCACCTCCTCCTTCCCGCTTCTTTCGTGTGCCGATTACAACAGTCGAGCTCCACGACCACCTAAACCCATGCACCTATCTCCCTATAGTCCCTCATCGGCAACCCCAAGCACCACCACGAAAACATGCAACAACCTTCACACAACTTCTTGCCAACTAGCCTCCTCCCATGGCTGCCAACATCACCACCACGCCTGCATCTCCATACATGTCCACCTTCTTCAACCACACCTGGAGCAGACCCAAACACCCAACATCTACCACTCCGCCATAGCCTTCGCCCTCCATCGTCGCGCTGCCATCACCATCGACCAGCCTCTGTGACTGACTGCCACCGTACCATCGTGTTGCAGCCATTTCAGGCCCCCCTCTCTCCCTCCCAGGATCTATCTCTTCTCTTTCCTTTTCATTGTGGATCTGCACCAAATAACTAAACCTGCCTCAGTCAACAAAGTTGGATTTAAGTCATTAGTCTCGAATACTATAAACCTGACCCAGTTCCTTTCAGATCCATACCCGTTAAGGGGATCCAGGCCCGATAAGCATCGATTTCGTGTTCGCGTCATTTCTCTACTGTTAGGAACCCGATTCGAGCAATTCTAGAAGCGTTAGATCCGGAGAGACTAGAGCTATGCGTCCACAGTAAAATTATATGGGCGTTCATCTTGTTGTTTACTTTAATCTATATTGTATTGTTATCATTTCATGTGAGCATATTTTATGCATTCATTTATTGTTATTAAATTTTGTAGTAAGTGTTATTCTTTAATACATTCATGTTTGGTACTTTTGATATTTTTAAAACTAGGGCATGTGTTACTAAGATGTATATATTAATGTCCCATACATGTTTTTAATTACTTGGCATTGAATCACGTCATATTTCCTATATTAACTTGTAAAATGTTTATAATGAGGAACAATGAGAGTTTTAATCCAGCTAAAAAATTATGCTTTATGGTGATTAGTAAGATTATTTTATCTATCTGTTCAATGCGAGTGCTTCTGACTCACTTCAAATAGTGGATAATTTATTAAGGTAAATTAATTTATTTGACAATAAATTTGTTTAGTTCTTAATTGTTTAATTTCATATTCCAATTCCTAGTATGTAAAATATCTTAGCAATATTCAAATAGTTATGAATTAATTTCTAAAATAATATGTTGGCCTAAAATGTTTATTTATATCTGTAAATGATCATTTTACTGTTCCAAACAAATTAATTTAAAACTCAGAGAAATTATATTGTTTTGAACATCTTACCATAGATTATGCTGATCTTGTCTGCATATTATTGTTGGTGCTAAACATCATAATATCACTTGAAAAACATGACTTATGGTACATAACATTTACCTGATAAATTTATTGTCCATGTTACTAAAGTCACTGGGAAAATATTGTTATATGGTAACAACATCATTTTGCTTTTCCTGTTTACTGACATCCTGTCATATTGATATCCTTATTACACTATTGAGATTGTTACCATTGCTATCATCAAATTTCCCAGTGATTTAGGCAACATGTGCATTGATTAATTTTGATAAACCTAAATAACATAATATTAAACAATAAATCGGGACAGGAGAAATTGATGGAGGAGATATCATCTGTATTTTGGATGAACCTAGGATATAGGTTGCACAGCCGAAAGAGGGTTCCACTGCAGAGTTCCCATGAGGTGACTGACACCCCGTCCTATTCCTATTCCTGTTTATACATGTTATACATGTTACTTGACCTGTTATACATGTTACATGACTACCTAGAGGTGGGGCTTGATTCAGCGCCAGAAGTCTGGGTCATAGTCCTGGATATATATGGGACCCAGTTAAAACACAAATAGTGTCTCCAGCCAATTAGTTTCAATAACATAAGACCCCGGTAGACATGTGTAGTAAGCGTAGTATGAGATACGTTTATTACATTTGATAATTGATATTTGCTAACATAATTAAGAACAATTGGCTGACATAATATGTCATGTTTGATGTGTGTTACCTTATTATATATATTATGCCATGATAGACACGCGACATATGATTGCATAACAGACCGGTTCTATTACTCTTTAAGCTTTGTGTTGCATGTTATCGTAATATTGGCGATATGCTGAATGATAGTACATTGTATTATACTCTCCTCTTATTACAGTTTTATTCATATTATTTCTTATCTAGTATTTTCTTATAGTGGTATCATGGTATGCTCACACGTAATATGCACATGCACCTTCTCTCATTTACACACTCATTGAGATTTTTTCTGACTCTCTGAATTTACACATCGAGGTATATGAGTAATTCTTTTGCTAAGCAGGAATCTGAAGAGATTGTGTATGTGAGGAGCACAGAGTCTCATTTGTCTAATCACCCAGATTCTTTGGGATAGTTCATGTCTTCCTTTCATTCTATTGATTTTATAGATTCTCTATTGCATAGACTCCATATTCTTCTATTGATTTATTCTTATAATAATATTATCATGTGTAGGTTATATGTATTACTATTGTAATTTTATTGCCTTCATAGTTGATTTATATAACTTGCTCAGGTCACTTGAGGTTTAGCTTATATATGTGGGGCTTTTTCCTCACCTATATACGTCGTCGACTCTCGTCGCTTCTCCGCTCTAGCGTATTTTGAGAAGCGGGGCATGACAACAACCGTGAACCTGCATTGTACTCCATCTTAACTTCAAATCTCCCAAAGCCACTTGAAACGCTACTGATAATCGCTCCACCTTAAGCCCAAACTGGAACCACAATCAGAGTAACCTAATGATTATCATCTTTCATGTGTGTTTGGTGGAAAAATTGAAGGGGCGTGTAAATTCTTTATTTGATTGTAAAGAAAATTAAAACAGATCAATAATCTAGTTACAAGAGAGGGAAGATATTTAAGCTCAAATCTTCCCTTTGTTTAGTGCTGGGTTCTTGAGGTGGCGATAGAAAGTGAATCTTATTTTCCGTTGACCGGGTGAACGTCAAGACCTCTTGGGAATCTTCTCTTTGGATGGTGGACGAAATAACACAGCTTCTATCTAACAAGAATCTCAAAGAGACAGTAAGCAAAAATAAACTTGTACGCAGCAAGTTGTTAGAAGAGTTGAACTCTCTTTTTCTTTTAGCTGGAGATCTTGGCCCTTCTACGGCTTACAACCGAAGTTCTTTTGATCAGATTTCTTCTGACCCCTCTTCTATAGAAAACTAGACTATTTATAGAGGTTTCAGGGGGTAAAAGTGTCCCCTAAAAACACTCCATAATGGGGGTTAACTCCCTCATTACGTGGGTAGTAATTGACGCCGTAATGAGGGCAGTTATAACCGAGACGCGGTCTTTGAGCCTCGCGTTTTGTCGCTGAATTAATACTTGAGAAATGCGAATTCCCAGTTCTGCGTTAAGTTTCAAGTGAGACGTAGGCTTCGGACTCTACGTCTGGGTAGGATGTCTGAGATGCAAGTTCCAAGCTCTGCAGCTTGGCCACTGCAGTAAGGCAGAGACGCGAGTTTCGACCCTTGCGTATTGGTACTACAGTGGTACTGAGACGCGGATTTCGAGCTCTGCGTCTTGGTTATTAAGACACGGGTTTCAACTTTCACGTCTTGATGCTGCGCTAGTGGCTATGCCGCTTTGCGTCTGGAGTTTGGACTTTGTTTTCTGATGACTTATCTTCAAATGATTTTTAGACAGTCTGTAGAACCCCCTCCAAAGTTTTCAAAATTCCGCAGTTGACTGGGACGAATTTCGAAATACTTTGGACTCTGGTTGAATTCATACTTCTCATGATTGGACTGACAATTATTTAAGATACTTTGAGCTTGATCTTGTCTGGAGTATGGTGTTCGTGAGTGTACTGTAAAATCCTTTGAAGCCACCAGAGATGATCGTGGTGAGTGTCTAGATACGCAGTCCAGACCTCCTCAATGCTCTGAGCTGGTTGTTGGTGTGCTGTTGAACCAGGGGTAAACAGTCGTCTGCTTGTGCCAGTATACTGTTGAACTATTTGCAGAAGAAAAGACTGAATGAATATCTTGTAGACACAAGGGTCATGTTACTCTAGAGACGCAATCCTCACTCGGAGTGGGGACACATCTATTAATTTACTGAAGAAATGCGACCTCTGGAGGGACGCGATCTTTGAAGTGAAGACGCAGCTCTCACCCTGTTGATTAGACGTAGCTCTAGTCTTACTGAAGAGATGTGACCTTTAGAGGGACGCGATTTTTGTTAAACGCGAGTCCCACATTTTGGGCACGTTGCCACGTGTCCGGCAGAGTTGAGGGGACATCCTTCCTTTGACACGTGAAATTCGTGTCGCATTTAAGATGCATGCCATGCGTCGGCGGGGATTAGGCCTCGAGATATGCGCCACGTATCTCTGCGGATCACTGTGCTTATAAAAGACAACAGTCTTTCAAGAGTCATCATAAACTCTTCTTCTTCTTCGCTGAGCTTTTTATTGAGGGTTAAGAAAAGCTTAAAGCTTTTTCCATTTTCATCGTCTTCAACACCAATTTCACGATTGCGATGGCACCAAAAGTCAAGCATGTTGCTTCGTCCTCGAGTGCTGCTGCTCCTGAGACTCAATTAGGCGGTTCTTCCACGCAGGAGGTCCCCATTTCAGGTAGTAAAACCATCTGATCTGGTTTGCGCCATTGAAGAGGCTTAAAGAGTTCTTTAACTCTTAAGTCTCTTCTGAATGTGAACCGCCAACGCGAGACTCATGCCCGTGTTTGTTTTTCAGACGTAGCTCTTGAATTGGTAGGCAAGACGTGCGTTTAACGACCTCCGTGTCAGGAAGAGCTTTTCCAAATCACCCCAGTTTTTGATGGAGCCTTCTGGGAGTTTCATGAACCATTCAAAGGCAAGCCCTTTTAGAGTGCCGATGAACAAACGTGCCAAGACTGCATCATTATCTACTACATTTCCTGTCTGAGACTTGAAGTAGTAGATGTGTTGGCTCGGTGACCCTTTGCCGTCGAAAGCATATAAGGTCGGAGCTTGGAACTTAGGAGGGTACAGAACAAGGTCCCACTCAGCCGGATATGGCCGGACCACTCCTTCTTCTTAGAGGCCTTTCTGGTTGGTAAGGGCTCTCAGACGCTGCTCCAACTGACTCATTCTTTTAGAATGAATACCCCCATTCTCCGGGTTGCCTTCCTCTTTAGACGAGGATTTAGACGACTCGGAATTAGATTGCTCCTTCTCCTCGATATGTATAGAAGATGAGCTTTCTCCTTCTTTCCGTTTGCCTTTAGACTTCTTAGAAGAAGCTTTATCTATTGACTTCCTCTTGTCTTCAAGCAATTGTGCAAGCATGTGCTTGAGGGTATCGATAGATTCTTATTGAGCACGAATCATATCAAATTGTTCCCTCTGAACCTGGGCTTGTTGTTCAAAGCACCTGGCCGTCTCCTCGGGAGTATTTGTCATGTACGCAAAGGCTTCCTTTTCTATGGAAGAGTTAAGGCCTGCGATTCTGCAATGATAGAGTGTGATTCACTTACTTCAATGTCCCGAGCTAGGGTATTGTAGTTGATCAGGTGACCGCACCAGTCCGAGTGCGAGTATGCTGGTACACTCCTTCTGGTTCCGTGTCAGACTCGTTAGAGCTGACCGCCGGTTGTTTTCCCTTACTTCTGCTTGCCATGTTTGTAGTGACTTCAGGGTACTCCATGTCAGAGAAGGCTTCCCTTCTGTGGAAGCGACACCTCTTGGCTGATTGGGAGGTCAAGCCAATCGTCTGAACACCGACTGTTTGCTTGCATGTGAGCTGTAGCGGCATTCAGAGAGCATTGCCATGATGAGCCGTTCACAGTAACAAGACAGAGTGATCCGATTAGCACTCTTTTTTTTTCAAATAATATCTTAGATCTGTCGGAGGGGGATTAGCCTCGGGTTGTCGAGGGCTTTTCAGCTTCTGAGAGCCACCCTTACGTCGAGAATCTAAGATGCAGGGCTCAAAAACGCGGAGCTCACATTGTGTAGAACAGGATTAGCTCTCGCGTTTTGTCTTCGAAACGTGGGTCTCGTGCTTCTGCTAAGCAGAGATGCGGACCTCACATTGCTGATTGTCGCGTTTGGTTAGCGACGGTTGAGACACGTGGGCTTTCTCAATTTTACGTCTAGTTGTAGAGATGCGGGTCATGTGTCTCTGAGAAGAAGCATAGCCTTCGTGCTGCTAAACGTCATGTTTGGGAAGTGAAGTCTCAGAACCACAAGCCTGTTGGGCTTCGCGTTTTGGTCTCCATTGTTGGCCCAAAGGCCTATCACCCTAGTTTTGATGATGATCAACTCATGAAGTTATGTTTACTAATGATCTTGTGTTTAAATAGTGACAGATTCATTATCAAGATCTTAGTAGGTGCATAGCTCAACAAAGGATAAATGTCAAGATTTGGAGCTAGCACGGTGTGATCCAAGGAGCTTTTGGATCAAGCTTGGACCAAGTCAAGAAAATGAGAAGCCTTCAAGTGAAGACTTCAAGAAGATGAAGACTTGTGTCTACGTATAAGATTTTATTTTTGTTTTTAGTTAAAAATGTAAAGGATAGAATAGTTGGTGGATTGCTCAAGTATATATCACACACACACTCTTGATTTAGTTGTCTTTTCATAAAAGAATTTTTTAGTTTAGAAAAGATTTTTCATTTTGGAAAATACAAGTTTGGTTTTTGGTGTTTCTCATATACATATCTTTAAACCAAAACCAAGTTTAGAGCTTAATGATAAAAACATAGATATTTCATTATGATTGTGTAGTAGATCATATCCATACACACTATGCTTTAAAAGTATATCTTATTTTTGTATTTGATGAAGATTTGGAAAAACATGTTTTGAAAAAATATTGTTGTGGAAAAACAGTTTTTATCATGAGCCAAATATTTTCAAGTTACAAAAATAGTCAAATCTTTTAAAGCATGCCTTAATTTTGTGCAAGCATGTTTGTATATCAAAGTATATTGGTTAAACTATTTTTGTAGATTTTTAAGTATTTTATGGGATTTTATTTGAGCCAAAAAGACTAACTTTTTAATCCCAGAAAACTGTTTCAGGCTTCAGATAAGTCGACTTGCTCCCTTTATAGTCGACTAACTCTGAAGTCGGTCGACCCGGTTGGGTCGACCGACGTGCACAGACGTGCACGCCTTTGTGCACTGGAGGACGGCCGACCGTGCCGGTCGATCGCTCCAGAGAGCTTTGCTCTCTGGAAATCTCGGCCGACCATACGGTTCGACCGACAGAGAGTTCTACTCTCTGCTCCAGTGGCTCGGTCGACCAGGGCGGTCGACCGTGGCTCCAACGGTCGGATTTCTGACCGTTGGCGGTCGACCGTGCGGGTCGACCGGCAGCTCTGACAGAGCCCCAACGGCTAGTTTTCCAGACTCTATATAAAGGGTCATTTGGGGGCTATTTTCTTTAAGATTTGGAGATTGTTTTAGAGCCAGTTTTTCCCACTCTTTTCAGAAGTTTTTCTCCACAAAAAAAAGAGCAAATATTTCCTATCTAAAGGAAAGTTTTATCAAGAGTGTTTAAAGTGATTCTTTGAGTTTTCCTCCACCATCTCTTTCCTTATTTTCTCACACATCACTTGAGCTATCCATTGCCTTATCTATCCATAGGATTGTGTTGTGAGAGTTTGTAATTGGTGATCAAAGTGTTTTAGATCACCAAGAGATTTCCTTTTTGTTCTTTGAGGAGGCGGACAAGTGTGTTCGCGGTGGTTTAGAGTTCTTGTGTGAACTCGGTGGTTTGAGGTGCGGCCTCGGCGAGCTAGTGAGCTTGCGTGTGTACCGGACTAGGGAGTCCGAGGGCTTGTAGGTGTTGCGGCACCGAGGAGAGATCCATTGGGATCTTGCATAGTGGAAATCCTTTGTGTGTCGAAGGCGGGGATGTAGAGCAAGTGTGCTCGAACCTCGAAACAATCCCTTGTGTTTGCGATTGCCTTTTCTCTCTCTCTCTCTCTCCCTTACTTATATCTTGCATTCAATTATAGTGTAAATCTTTATATGCTTGATATACTTGTGTGCTCATATTGATATACTTGCTTGGGTTTGTTTGCTAACACTTGTATTCAACCAAGAGAGTCAACGCGGCACCTCAACCCATTCAAGGGGAATCTAGAGGAGTTTGTCTAGAGTCCTTCACGGGAAATTCGGCAACACTCTTTGGTTATACGTGGTATTTAGTGTAAAAGATTTAATTAGGTCATAATTGTTTTAGCTTCCGCATTATTAGGCATTAAGTGACCATTAGATTAGCCATCACCTATTCACCCCCCCTCTAGGTGAACCTTCATCCATACGTGAACTTCGTGCGTTTGACGCAACTCAGAAGAGATGCGGGCATGAGCCTCGCGTTCTGTATCTGCTGGACAGATAATTGTTCCAGCTTCTTATGCCTGTAGTTGACGCGCGCGTTGTCTCTGTCGACGTTCAGCGTTCTGGTTACGCCGTACGGGTTGCTGGGAACCCCGGTAACCTGGAACTGAGGAAGAGGACGGGCGTGAACGAGCTGAATATTAGCAACGCTAACCTCGCGGGTCTCGTGGGAGATGTTGACGCGGGTGTTACGTGTGATGTGATTAGCCATGGCACTCTTCTTGTCAATCACATCTGAAGGGATCTCAGAGCGGACTTGAGAGCGGGTCCCCGAGGAGACCTTGCGGTACTGCCATGCCCTAGGGCTCTTAGAGCCGGAAGAGAGGAACTCTTCATACTTTGCCTGGTCGAACTCCACAATAAGTGATTCGACCATTTTTTCCATATAGGTGACGTCACCTTATGCCACGACTTGCTCATCGGTAGAGAAAGTGGTCCCCAGCGGAGTCGCCATCTTTTGTACGCATCAGAAAAAATTGAAACTATGCAAATTCTTTATTTGATTGTAAAAAAATTACAACGGATCAATAATTCAATTACAAAAGAGGGAAGAATTGTTGGATCTCCCCTTTGTTTAATGCTGGGTTCTTCGTGTAGCAGTGGAGAGTGATTCTTATTCTCCGTTAATGAACCGAACCAGAAGCTTGATTTTCAGATCTTCTTACTCTCATTGGAAACCCACTGGTCAGGTATAAACCTTAATCAGTGGCTAAAATCTTAAAGAGATTAGAAACTCCACTTGAACTTAGCAAGTTTATAGAGTTTTCTCCTCCAACACAATATGTGTTCAGCAGCCTTGTGCTTAGCTTTCAGCCTTCTGTATTTATCCAGCTTCAAACGTCAAGCATCAAGTGTGCCTTTTAGCGGATTCTCCTCCTTTTCTCCTCAGAGCTCCTCCCATTTTACTCTGAGTTTCCCCCAGGACCTCTCTCCGAGGTTCCCTTAGAGAGGTCTCCTCTTTTTTGTTGTCTCCCTTCTTTCCTTTAGCTATTTATAGCTATTTATAGAGAAAATTAGAGTGTAACTGTCCCCTTTAAATTCTTCATTAATGGGGATTAATCTCTCCTTTAAGTGGGGAGAATGTGGGAGTGACTGACCCAGTCATGACTGACAGTTATAGCAGAAACATGGGTCTCGCGTTGAACGCAGACCTCACTCTGATGTTGAGACGCGGAGCTCACAGGCTCACGTCTGTGTTGGAACGCGGAGCTGCTCAGACTTACGTTTGAGTTGAAACGCGGAGCTAGCTGAGGTCCGCGTCTGACAAAGGACGCGAGGTCCACGTATGGTGACCTCCACGTCTGACATTGGAACGCGAGGTCTGCGTCTGGCGACCTCCGCGTCTGAGGTTGTAACATGACCTCCACGTCTGGCTTTGGAACGCGACCTCCATGTCTGGGAGGTTCGCGTTTGAGGTTTTGTCTTCAATAATTTTTTGATTCTGGTCTTCGTGAGTATACTATTGAACTGCTTTAGGCCTCCAAGAAAGATTGTTGTAATTTGATTGTCGGTATACTGTTGAACCAGTAGAGTTGTCAATTGCCTTTTCCAGTTTAATATTGAACTGATTGCAGTAGCAGAGACATACTCTTAATTGGGGGGAGAGAGAGGACGTAGCTCTCATAGACGCGGTTCTGGCACACTGATAAAGTGGAGACGCGAACTTTACCAAAGTTGAGTGGAGAGACGCGACTCTCAATTACTGTAGAGACGCAGCCTTTACTTGTTGTTGAGACTCAACTCTTAAGTTCATTGAGTCGCGGCTCTATTCTTGAGATGCGAAGGTAACGCTCAAAGATTCTTTGGAAGAGTTTTAATTGCCAGAGGTGTGATATTAACTCTATTGGGAAAATTTGAGAAGATTACTGTCAGAGGTGTGATGTTAACTTGACAGTGGGATCAGGATTTGTGATTTGAACAAGTTTTGTGGACTTGCTATTTAATTAATGAGAATAACAAGTGGAGTTTGATCCGCTGGGGATTATGCTAGAGTCTATCGTTAGAGGTTTAGTGTTAACATGACTAGAACTCAGCTGGGAATGAAAGTTTGCTGTTAGAGGTGTGATATTAATATAACAACGATTGATTTTGCGATCTACTCAATTTAAGTGGACCTGTCATTCTATTGAAGAGAATGACAAGTGGGAATGGATTTGTTGAAGATCCATGGAGATTTTTACCGTCAGAGGTGTAATGTTAACATGACGGGTTTGGATTTACAATTTGAACAAATTGAATTGTTAGAAGTGTGATAATAACTTGACAAAGATGTGTGCTAGAGGTGTGATATTAACTTAGCACCGCAAAAGTCTCATTTTCACTGAGAAAATTGAGAGAAGATTATTGTCATAGGTGTAGTGTTAACTTAACAATGAAATTTATGCTAGAGATTTGATGTTTAACTTAGCATTGAAAGATCTCGTTTTCACTGAGAAAATCGAGGAGATCACTTCATAGATGTAATGTTAACTTAACAGCGATTGATTTTGCGATATGAGCAACTTTGGCCAGAAGTGTGATATTAACTTGACCGAGAGATCCTGCGATTTGCGCAGTTTGGTGGATCACCATCCTATTGAAGAGGACTGACAACTTAAAATTTTGGTCAGAGGTGTGATGTTAGCTTGACCGGAATTTGTCTTGCGATTTGAGCAAGTTTGGTCAGAGGCGTGATGTTAACTTGACCGGGATTTGTCTTACAACTGGAGCAAGTTTGGTCAGAGGTGTGATGTTAACTTGACTGGAATTTGTCTTGCGATTAGAGTAAGTTTAGTCAGAGGTGTGATGTTAACTTGACCAGGATTTGTTTACTATTAGAGATGTGTTTTGAACATAACAGTATTTTGAGTAGACTTATCATTCTATTGAAGAGAATTGACAAGTTGAAATTTTACCCCGGGGAAACATCAAAATCCTTACTGTCAGAAGTATAATGTTAACATAACAGGTTCGATCTGTAATTATTTTGCTGGAAAAATAGTCACAGGCTTTTTGTGGTCCTACCATTCCGTGGGTGGAATTGGTAAGGGATTTTGGAGAAAATTTTAGGGAATGAGTTGTCAGAGATAACTGTTAACATGACAAATATTGATTTTCTTAGAAAATAAAGATTTACTGTTAGAAGTATAATGTTTAACATAACAGTAATAAGATTTTATGATTTAAGCAATTTAAGTGGACCTGTCATTCTATTAAAGAGAATGGCAAGTAAGACTAGACCCGTCAGGGATCGAAATATTTTTTTACCGTCATAGGTGTGATTTAACTTAACAGATCAGATTGAATCTGATCAGAGGTGTGATATTAACTAGAGGTATACTGTTAACTTAGCTCCATAAGAACTTTAGTTTCATTAGGGAGACTGAAGATATCACTGTCATAGGTGGTGTTAAACTTGACAGTGGAGGTAATGCTAGATGTGTGATGTTAAACTTAGCATTGGTCATCTCGATTCTGATACAGAAGTTCAAGAGAAAGTTATTGTCATAAGTGTATTGTTGAACTTAACAATGAATTGGATGCTAGAAGTGTGATGTTAAACTTAGCATCGCTCGTCTCAGCTTCGATATGAAAGCCTGAGAAAAAGTCATTGACATAGGTGTAGTTTTGAACTTAACAATGAATTGGATGCTAGAGGTATGGTGTTAAACTTAGCATCGCTCATCTCAGCTTCGATATGGAAGCCTGAGGAAAAGTGACTGTCAGAGGTTTAATATTGAACTTGGCAGCAACTTAATCACTATTGAGGTATAGTATTAACATAATAGTAGTTTGTCAGAGGTGTAATGTTAACAAGACAGTAGTTGGTTTGTGATATAAGCAATTTTGAGGATATGTCATTCTATTGATGAGAATTGACAAGTGGAGTTTGGAATGTCAGAGGTGTAGTATTAACTTGACAATTATTGATTTGCGATATGAGCAATTTTGAGGACTTGTCATTCTATTGATGAGAATTGATAAGTGAAGTTTGGAATGTCAGAGGTGTAGTGTTAACTTGACAATCATTGATTTACGATATGAGCAATTTTGAGGACTTGTCACTCTATTGATGAGATTGACAAGTAAAGTTTGAAATGTCAGAAGTGTAGTATTAACTTGACAATTTGGTTAATTTGTGACTCCATGTAGAGGAGCGACAAGTGAAGCTTGTACTCACTGGGGAGTATTGAAACTTTCCATTGTCAGAGGTTTGATATTAAACTTAACAATGATTATATTTGTGGACCTACCATTCTATGGAAGAGAATAGGTAGGGGATTTTGGTAGAAAATAAATGAATTGTCAGAGGTGTAATATTAACGTGATAATTATTGATTTCCTATGGAGGCGGGAGATTCGCCGTTAGAGGTGTAATATTAACATAACAACAAAGATTTTAAATGAGTTTTGTTGTCAGACGTTTAATATTAACTTGACTAAATCTGTTAGGAATTGGGAAATCTGTTTTGTCAGAGGTTTACTGTTAACGTGACAAGTCCCAGCTCATTTCGTTGGAGGAATGAACACAGATATTTTTGTGGCCCTACCATTATGTGAGTGAGAATTGATAGGAGATTTGGGAGGAGAGAATGGGACCAAGTCCCTCAAGGTTTTTAGCAAACCGTCTACTCAGGTTCGTGTTCCCGCGTCCGAGAAAGGACGCGAGGTTCGCATCTGGCGACCTCCGCGTCTGACATTGGAACGCGAGGTCTGCGTCTGGCGACCTCCGCGTCTTACATTAGAACGCGAGGTCTGCGTCTCTTGGAGGAGTTTGAGTTTGAAGCCTTACAGGCTAAAAACTGACGGCTCAGTCATCTGAAAGTTGCAGTGACAATCAGATTGCACCGCCGAGATGAACTGCTCGCAATGGCACTCAAACCCATTGGATGAGAGCTTTTCAGTTCATATTTGAACTTGGCTTCTTGGGGCTGAGCGCGAACCACGCGTTTCTAAAGTGAAACGCGATGATCTCATTCTGGCGCAGCCTCCTGCTGAACACATATCTTGCGCTTTTGAATAGAAACGCGAAGGTCATTCTTTAACACTGTCAGTGACTCTCGCATTTTAAAATTGAAACGCTAAGGTCATGTTTTGACGCGGCCTTAGGCTGAACGTGGGTCTCACATTCTTGAAGTGGGACGCAGATCTCGCGTTTTGGCACAGCTTGAGGCTGGACGCGAACTTCACATTTTGGCGCTGAAATGTGCAACTCCTAAACGCGAGCATCACATTTTGTTGCAGAAATGTGGGGCTGAAAGCGTTCTTCGCATTTGGTTCTGAAACATGGGGGTGAAAGCGAGCTCTGTTCACTGATGGTGACTTGACGTCTTTATCGATGATCAGCAATCCGTTTGGCTCGCGGGAGTTGATGCGAACCCCCTGCAAATTGAGTTTGTTGAGCCTTGGGAGGAGTTTTGCGGCGAGATTGGCCTCCACCACTGTGTTGGTCGTGAGCCAAGACAACTAGCCTTGCGGGTCTCTTGAGAGACGTTGTCGCAAACCATATTGGCTCCACAGGAGGTTGTCAGAACCTCAAGAGAGGTTGAGCCACTTGCTTTGTCAAAAAGCATATAGGCTTCTTTATGAGAAGTCTCTGAAAAGCCTTGAGAGCGAGTCTATGCTTGAGACTTTGGGGCTAATGGAGCCCGATGAGAGAAGTTATTCGAACTTCTCTTGG
The DNA here is from genome assembly GCA_038442645.1 of Agave tequilana. Taxonomy (NCBI): domain Eukaryota; kingdom Viridiplantae; phylum Streptophyta; class Magnoliopsida; order Asparagales; family Asparagaceae; genus Agave; species Agave tequilana. The sequence goes on along the minus strand of JAVJIF010008320.1, from coordinate 150,540 downwards.
TCGAATTTGACAACGAATGATTCAACAATTTACCCGAGAAGCTTGAGGTCGGCTTGCGCTACGGTCTTCTCATTGGTAGAGAAAATAAATCCCCAGCGGAATCGCCATCTTTTGTACGCGTCAGAAAAAATTGAAACCGCGCAAATTCTTTATTTGATTGTAAAAAAAGAAAATTACAACGGATCAATAATCCAATTACAAAAGAGGGAAGAATTGTTGGATCTTCCTTTTGTTTAATGCTGAGTTCTTCATGTAGCGGTGGAGAGTGATTCTTGTTCTCCGTTGACGAACCGAACTGGAAACTTGATTTTCGGATCTTCTTGCTCTCATTGGAAGCCCACTGGTCAGGTATGAAACCTTAATCAGTGGCTAAAATCTTAAAGAGATTAGAAACTCTACTTGAACTCACATGTTTATAGAGTTCTCCTCAACACAATATGTGTTCAGCAGTCTTGTGCTTAGCTTTCAGCTTTCTGCATTTATCCAGCTTCAAGTGTCAAGCATCAAGTGTAGCTTTTAGGGGATTCTCCTCCTTTTCTCCTCAGAGCTCCTTCTATTTTACTCTAAGTTCCCCCTGGTCCTCTCTCCAAAGGTCCCCTTAGAGAAGTCTCCTTTTTTTTGTCCCCCCTCTTTCCTCTAGGTATTCATAGCTATTTTTTAAGAGAAAATTGGAGTGTAACTGACCCCTTAAAACTCTCCATTAATGGGGATTAATCTCTCCTTTAAGTGGGGAGAACGTGGGAGTGACTGACCCAGTCATGACTGACAGTTACAGCAGAAACGTAGGTCTCGCGTTGAACGTGGACCTCACTCTGATGTTGAGACGCGGAGCTCACAAGATCGCATCTATATTGGAACGCGGAGCTGCTCGTGACAAGTCCCAGCAAGTTTGGTCAGAGGTGTCTCAGAAATGCAAGCCTGTTGGGCTTCGCGTTTTAGTCTCCATATGCAGACTTCATTTTAACACAATTCAGAAGAGACGCGGGCTTGAGCCTCGCGTTCTGTATCTGCTGGACAGATAGTTGTTCCAGCTTCTTGCGCCTGTAGTTGACGCGCGCGTCGTCTCTCTCGACATTCAGCGTTCAGGTTATGCCGTACGGGTTGCTGGGAACCCCCGGTAACCTGGAACTGAGGAAGAGGACGGGCATGAACGGGCTGAATATTAGCAACGCTAACCTCGCGGGTCTCATGGGAGATGTTGACGCGGGTGTTACGTGTGATGTGGTTAGCCATGACATTCTTCTTGTCAACCACATCTAAAGGGATCTCAGAGCGGACTTGAGAGCGGGTCCCCGAGGAGGCCTTGCGGTACTGCCGCGCCCTAGGGCTCTTAGAGCTGGAAGAGAGGAACTTTTCATACTTTGCCTGATCGAACTCCACAATAAGTGAATCAATCATTTTTCTCATGTAGGTGACGTCACCTTGCGTCACGATTTGTTCATCGGTAGAGAAAGTGGACCCCAGCAGAGTCTCCATCTCTTGTTTGGTGGGAAAATTGAAGGGGCGTGTAAATTTTTTATTTGATTGTAAAGAAAATTACAACAGATCAATAATTCAGTTACAAGAGAGGGAAGATATTTAAGCTCAAATCTCCCTTTTGTTTAGTGCTGGGTTCTTGATGTGGCGATGGAAAGTGAATCTTATTTTTTCATTGACCGGATGAACGTCAAGACCTCTTGGGAATCTTCTCTTTGGATGGTGGACGAAGTAACACAGCTTCTGTCTAATAAGAATCTCAAAGAGACCGTAGGCAAAAACAAACTTGTACACAGCAAGTTGTTAGAAGAGTTGAACTCTTTTTTTCTTTTAGCTGGAGATCTTGGCCCTTCTACGGCTTACAATTGAAGTTCTTCTGACCAGATTTCTCCTGACCCCTCTTTCTGTTGGCCCAAGGCCTTCCACTCTAGTTTTGATGATGATTAACTCATGTAGTTATGTGTACTAATAATTTTGTGATTTTAGTTTCAGATCATTAGCCAAGATATTAGTTGGTGATAGCTTCAACAAGATGGTTTGGAAGCTTTCACAAAGTGATTCAAGAGCCTAAGCATCAAAGATGACATCTAGCACTCATTGGAGTCAAGCTTGGTGAATCACGTTTTGGATCGAGTCGGCTTGGAGATTGCGCTCTACAAGAAGACATCGGTACCATAGTTTAGTTTTGGGTTTAGATCCTAATTGTAAAGATTAGAATAGTATGATAAGCTCAAGTTCACAACACACACGTATCATGTTTTGGTTTTCGGTTTTTGGTTTAACCGATCTTGGTTTGCATGAATAGATATTATATCAAAACAAGTTTACATGGTTTAATGTATATTAGATTTGTTCTATATACATGCATGCTTCAACTCTTAGACAAACTTACTTTGATATACCTATTTCATGTGTTTTAGGTTTTGTGTTTTAACAAAACTTAATTTGGAATTAAGGACAAAAACTATGATATATATATGTTTCATGTATATTGGATTTCTATCCATATGCACCATGCTTCAAAGTGTTTAAATATCATGTTTTTGTATTTGGAAGAGCTTTGGACAAAATGTATTTTCTATTCAAAAATCCAAGTTTTGGAAAATACAGTTTTGGTTTTTGGTAAAAATGATAAGACACAAAAATAGTTCATATTGATTGATATTTAAACTAAACTTTTTACCACATGTTTATATATCAATGCAAAATGATAAAACTATTTTTGGTGATTTTTAGAAATGATAAAAGAATTTTTAAATATGTTTCTAACTCTGTTTTAAGGTCCAGGACTCAACCAGTCGACTAAACCAGGTTATTAGTCGACTTGGCTGAAGTCCGGTCGACCGGGACGGTCGACCGGACGTGCACAGATCTGTGCACGTCTGGAGTCCCTGAGACGGTCGACCGGGCCGGTCGACCGACTGAGAGCAGGTTTGCTCTCTGTTTGTTTGGGTCGACCGGGCGGTCGACCGCTAGCGCCAACGGGTCAAAAATTGACCGTTGGGCGGTCGACCGGGCGGTCGACCGTCAGGGTAATTCTGGCAAAAATTACAGCCAACGGCTAGTTTCCAGATTTGCCTATAAATACCCCATTTGTAAGAGTTTTTCTCTAAGATTTTTTGTGCGAATTTTTCCATACTCTCTGGTGTTTTTGCTGCAATCAAAAGAAGTTTTTGGACTTGAATTGAACATTCTTTTTGGTGTTTTTGCTAGGGTTTGGAAAATCAAAGAAGAGGGTTTTTGGGAAAAGCTTTTGATTGAACTTCACCTTCTTGATTTCTATTGTTTTCCCAAGGATTTTTCTTTGTGATTCTGATTTCCATTCCATTGGTTTTCTCCACACTTGAGCTACAATCTACTATCTTTTCTATAGGATTTTTGTGTGGGAGAAAGAGATTGTTTGTGGTTGTTGTATTGACCACCAAGTTGTAAACCCAATCTTTGTTTGGCTTTGTGCCTTTGGGTAGTATCCCTCAAGTGGTGAGGTGATCCTTGTTTGCTTTGTGCTAATCCCTCAAGGTGTGAGGTGATTGTTGTTGGCTTGGTGCTTTTGCCTCAAGTGGAGGTTGTGATTGTGTAACTGGGTACTCCTGTGGAGTTGGGTACTCTAGCTAGTGGATTAGAAATCCTTCTGGGTGAAGGAGGGGATGTAGAGCTGGGTGCTCGAACCTCGAGAACATATCTTGGTGTTTGCGTTTGATCTATTGGCTCTCTCTCTCTCTCTATCTCTCTCTTTACTTTGTGCCTTGCATTTCTATTCATATTGCTCATTCATATTTGCTTGGCTTGGTTGTGTGTGCATCACTTGTTGATCACACTTGAGTGCTCATTACATTAAGTTTCTAAAATTCCGCATTTAGTTCACTAGATTAGCATTGTCACCTATTCACCCCCCTCTAGGTGACATTTCAATTGGTTTCAGAGCTAGCGCTCCTGATATTTAGGTTTAACCACCTAGGAGTGAGATCTTGGTTTGCTAATCTTCATTTGCATTTTCATTTGCACACATTTAGTTTGCACTTATGGCTAGCCCTCCTATGTTTGATCATTTTAGACTTGATGCTTGGAAGGCTAATATGACTAAACATTTAAAAGACCTAGGACATCTAGTTTATCAAGCCATTACCATAGAATCCCTCCCAAATAGTAGCAAGCATAAGAAGGCCAATGCATTAGCACTTAGGGCACTTAGAGCATCTCTAAATGAATATTTATTACATGTTTTTGATCGTTATGATTCGGCTTTTGCAGTTTGGAGCATCTTGACTTCTCCCGAGCTTCCAAGGATTATCAACAAGATGAGGAGATCTAAGAGAGAAAAGTCCGAAGAGCAATGCCTCATGGTCCAAGGGAAGAACTCCCTTGAGGTACAATCGGATTCTCAAATAGATGATAGCTCTAGTTCCTATTGTCATGGATGTTTTGAAGTTCAAACTTTAAATATGGAACTTGTTCAAAAGCTTGAGAATTTGTTAGAAAAACATGATTTGTTGAAAGATGATAATCTTGTTTTGAAAAATGAATTAAAGGATTTATGCTCTAATTTTGAATTGATGTTGCAAGAGAAGGAAGAGATTGCAAGTGAATGTGACTCACTTAATCTCAACTCGAACTTGCTTTAAAGGAAAATGAATTTTTGAAAAACAAAAATGATTATGATGATGTTGTAAAGCACAATGAGATCTTATCTTCAAAATTGAATTTTACTTTTAAATAAAATCTCACTTTGAAAAATGAAATTGATTTCATAACAAAAGAATTGGATTTGATTTTGAATAAAAATAAATCTTTGCAAAATGATATTGATATTCATGTTTGCCATGCTAGTGTAGCTTCTACTTCTTGAACACCTATAGCATGCTCCACTTTATCTTCTAGCATTGAAAATGACATAATTGATTTGAAGAAAAGTGTTGATAGTTTGGGCTCCACTTTGAGCCATTGTGCCATGAATCACACACGTTTGGAAACCTTGGTTCGCAAGAAACAAGCTCCAACCTTGCATGCACACACCTCTAGGCATACACATGCTTTTCATGGTCACCACCATCATATGTATGCTCACGTGTACACATGTACACATTGTGGTCGAAAAGGCCACCTTGCTAGATTTTGTTATGATCGCATTTATCATGAAAATTTAGCAACTAATTTTGTTTGGGTGAGAAAAGAAACTAACCCCCGTGGACCCACTAGAAAATGGGTACCAAAAACCACCTCTTTGGCTTTTGATATAGGTGGGAGCTCTCGCATCACGTGAGGGTTTTGGTGCCTTGAGGTGGATGCATTCTAAGCCAAAGGAGAACCATTTGGATGCTTCACTCTCAAGGAGATTTGGTGGGAGGACCACCGTGGTTTGGAGAACTAGAGATGCACCTTCATCGGTTTTGGTATCATTCTCTAACTCCCATTTTTATTTTGCATGCTTTTAATGTTCATCTATTTATAGCATGTCATGTTTTGTTATTCATTATGCCTATGCTATGCTTATTAGAATAGTGTTATACATGTTTACTTACTTGAGCACCCATGTTTTATATGGATCTTATTTTTTGTGTTCTCACCTTGTTTAGAACTAACATGTATGCCCTAGATCTAATGCACATGCATATGCATTATGACCATTTGGATGTTTATGATTATATGATGTTTTTGTTTTAATGAATCATGTTTTATTGTTTCATGATTAGTATGACATTTGCCATGTTTATTAGACTTATGCTTTACATGATTAGTTGTTGAGACACCCATGTTTAGTATGGACCCATATTTTGTGTTCTCTTTATGTTTTAGCTATCATATTGATCATAATTCTAATGCACATGTCTTTGTCATGCTAATCATATGGTTGACTATGACTTTTTGTTTTAATAATTCGTGTTTTTGATTATCATGATCATATTGATTGTTGACCCGTTTTATACTTCATGTGTTGACTACTTACTTGAATGATGGTTTTCATTAAGACTAGGATTTATACTTGTACAACTAGTAAGCTACAAATAGATTTTTATATATGTCTGTGCTTGAACGCTCATTTGTATTCATTTGATGTACTAGTATAGTCTAGTTTTGATGATTCTTGCATTTGACTTGTATTCATCATTTTATATGTTTTGTTTTAACTTCATGTATATGTCCATCTTGTCCAAACTATTGATTATACATATACATCCTTGAGCCACGTGCCTTCATGCATATACTTTTGTGGACTCATTGTGTTTAGGATATGTATGTATACTTTAGTTTGTACATGACATACATATGCCTTGAAGTTTAAATCATGTTTTGATGATTTTCATGTTTGCTAGGTGATTTCACATTTATGATGATATCATGTTTTTAAGATGATTTCAATAGGTGATTTCACATCTTAGATAAGTTTCATGTTTTTACTATTGAGCTTGATTGTCCATTTTCATGTTGATATGTTTTCTCACAACACTTGTACACTCACCTTATTTAATGTTTTCTCATGACTTAGTTTTCATGAGTATAAATTGTGCTATATGGATTTTGAGTGTTTTAGTGCCATGTGGTTTACATGTGTCTTCATGAAAAATATTTTTGTTATTCCTTGTTTGAAGAATCTCGTACTAGTTGATTCATATAACTAGTTGTGATATTCTTCCTTGGTAGAGATTTTCAAACATACTATATTTGCAAATCTATTTTTGAAAACCCCTACCATCTAAGGGTGGTTGGATGGGAGATCATGTTCATGTTTACTTTAAAATGAAAACCATTTGAGACTTGAACCATGATTGGGAGGTATAGGAGTATGAGATATACACTTGATCTTATTGTTGTTTCTATTGGTATCATTGAATTCTTTCAATTGGTATCAATCTTGACATTTCTTGTATACTCATATTTTTATGTATGTATGCTTGCATTTCATAGTATATCAATTTCACTTGGTATCTAATTTTCATACATATACATGTTTTATTTGTGCTTATTATATCCCTATATCTTTAAGTACAAATCTTGTTTATGATGATAAGCTTGAGATTCAACCTTGTTTCAATTGATTTAGTTTTCAATTGGTATCTTAACTCGAGCCTTATCATAGTTTTTATTGGGAGGTATAGGAGTATGAGATATACACTTGATCTTATTGTTGTTTCTATTGGTATCATTGAATTCTTTCAATTGGTATCAATCTTGACATTTCTTGTATACTCATATTTTTATGTATGTATGCTTGCATTTCATAGTATATCAATTTCACTTGGTATCTAATTTTCATACATATACATGTTTTATTTGTGCTTATTATATCCCTATATCTTTAAGTACAAATCTTGTTTATGATGATAAGCTTGAGATTCAACCTTGTTTCAATTGATTTAGTTTTCAATTGGTATCTTAACTCGAGCCTTATCATAGTTTTTATTGGTATTTCATAAAGGGGGAGAAAATTTTGTATTGTTTCTTTCAATTGGTATTTAGTATTCCACTCCCTTGCTTTATGATAGAAAATAATTTCAATTGGCAATGATTTCAATGATCTAGATTTAATTTTCAATTGGTATCAACATTTATGTTTAGAAATTCAAAATTTGTTATGTTTGATATCAAAGATTGTTTATTTTCAAATGATATGATGATTGTTTACTTATCAATTGGCATTTTGTTTTTCAATTGGTATAGTTTCATTTTTAATTGGTATCAATATGCACTTCCTTGACACTTTTTATTCTAATTGGTATCATATTTGTGTTTAGTCAAAAAGGGGAGAATCCCTTGTTTTTGAATATAAAAAGAATATGTTTTCATTAGTTTTGATTTTTTTAACCCCTTTGTTGATGATTGACAAAAAGGGGAGAAGAATTTGAGTTTATATGCATGTTTTATGTTTTTAATGTTTTTATTAAGTTCAATTTGATATCCAAAGCATTATTTAAAGAACATGTTTAGTTTGCTTAGTTTTGGTATCAAGAGCTTGTATAAGAGATCATTAGTTTTGTTTTGCATATATTGTGTATAATTGGTATCAAGAGCATGTTTATGTTTAGTTTAATTGGTATCAAGAGCATGTTTATTTTTTTTAAAGATTTTCATTGGTATCAAGAGCATGTTTAATTGTTTTTGATAATTGGTATCTAGAACATGTTTATTTGTTTTATAATTTCATTGGTATCTAGAGCTATTTATTAGTTGTTTATCCTATGCATGAGTTAAGGGGGAGCTTCTTTGAAGCTTAACTTTAATCAATACATATATAACTCCATGAGTTTTGTCATCATCAAAAAGGGGGAGATTGTTGGCCCAAAGGCCTTCCACTCTAGTTTTGATGATGATTAACTCATGTAGTTATGTGTACTAATAATCTTGTGATTTTAGTTTCAAATCATTAGCCAAGATATTAGTTGGTGATAGCTTCAACAAGATAGTTTAGAAGCTTTCACAAAGTGATTCAAGAGCCTAAGCATCAAAGATGACATCTAGCACTCATTGGAGTCAAGCTTGGTGAATCACGTTTTGGATCGAGTCGGCTTGGAGATTGCGCTCTACAAGAAGACATCGGTACCATAGTTTAGTTTTGGGTTTAGATCCTAATTGTAAAGATTAGAATAGTATGATAAGCTCAAGTTCACAACACACACGTATCATGTTTTGGTTTTCGGTTTTTGGTTTAACCGATCTTGGTTTGCATGAATAAATATTATATCAAAACAAGTTTACATGGTTTAATGTATATTAGATTTGTTCTATATACATGCATGCTTCAACTCTTAGACAAACTTACTTTGATATACCTATTTCATGTGTTTTAGGTTTTGTGTTTTAACAAAACTTAATTTTGGAATTAAGGACAAAAACTATGATATATATATGTTTCATGTATATTGGATTTCTATCCATATGCACCATGCTTCAAAGTGTTTAAATATCATGTTTTTGTATTTGGAAGAGCTTTGGACAAAATGTATTTTCTATTCAAAAATTCAAGTTTTGGAAAATACAGTTTTGATTTTTGGTAAAAATGATAAGACACAAAAATAGTTCATATTGATTGATATTTAAGCTAAACTTTTTACCACATGTTTATATATCAATGCAAAATGATAAAACTATTTTTGGTGATTTTTAGAAATGATAAAAGAATTTTTAAATATGTTTCTAACTCTGTTTTAAGGTCCAGGACTCAACCAGTCGACTAAACCAGGTTATTAGTCGACTTGGCTGAAGTCCGGTCGACCGGGACGGTGGACCGGACGTGCACAGATCTGTGCACGTCTGGAGTCCCTGAGACGGTCGACCGGGCCGGTCGACCGACTGAGAGCAGGTTTGCTCTCTGTTTGTTTGGGTCGACCGGGCGGTCGACCGCTAGCGCCAACGGGTCAAAAATTGACCGTTGGGCGGTCGACCGGGCAGTCGACCGTCAGGGTAATTCTGGCAAAAATTACAGCCAACGGCTAGTTTTCAGATTTGCCTATAAATACCCCATTTGTAAGAGTTTTTCTCTAAGATTTTTTGTGCGAATTTTTCCATACTCTCTGGTGTTTTTGCTGCAATCAAAAGAAGTTTTTGGACTTGAATTGAACATTCTTTTTGGTGTTTTTGCTAGGGTTTGGAAAATCAAAGAAGTGGGTTTTTGGGAAAAGCTTTTGATTGAACTTCACCATCTTGATTTCTATTATTTTCCCAAGGATTTTTCTTTGTGATTCTGATTTCCATTCCATTGGTTTTCTCCACACTTGAGCTACAATCTACTATCTTTTCTATAGGATTTTTGTGTGGGAGAAAGAGATTGTTTGTGGTTGTTGTATTGACCACCAAGTTGTAAACCCAATCTTTGTTTGGCTTTGTGCCTTTGGGTAGTATCCCTCAAGTGGTGAGGTGATCCTTGTTTGCTTTGTGCTAATCCCTCAAGGTGTGAGGTGATTGTTGTTGGCTTGGTGCTTTTGCCTCAAGTGGAGGTTGTGATTGTGTAACTGGGTACTCCTGTGGAGTTGGGTACTCTAGCTAGTGGATTAGAAATCCTTCTGGGTGAAGGCGGGGATGTAGAGCTGGGTGCTCGAACCTCGAGAACATATCTTGGTGTTTGCGTTTGATCTATTGGCTCTCTCTCTATCTCTCTCTTTACTTTGTGCCTTGCATTTTATTCATATTGCTCATTCATATTTGCTTGGCTTTGTTGTGTGTGCATCACTTGTTGATCACACTTGAGTGCTCATTGCATTAAGTTTCTAAAATTCCGCATTTAGTTCACTAGATTAGCATTGTCACCTATTCACCCCCCTCTAGGTGACATTTTACTTTCTTAGCAAATTGGACTATTTATAGAGGTTTCAGGGGGTAAAATTGTCCCCTAAAAATACTGCATAATGGGGGTTAACTCCCTCATTACGTGGGCAGTAATTGACCTAGTAATGAGGGCAGTTACAACTGAGACGCGGCTTTATACCTCGCGTTTTGTCGCTAAATTAATGCTTGAGAAACGCGAATTCCCAATTCTACGTTAAGCTTCAAGTGAGACGCGAGCTTCGGACTCTGCGTCTGGGTAGGATGTCTGAGATGCAAGTTCCAAGCTCTGCATCTTGGCCACTGTAGTAAGGCAGGGACGCGGGTTTCGACCCTTGCGTCTTGGTACTACAGTGGTGCTGAGACGCGATTTTCGAGCTCTGCGTCTTGGTTATTGAGACGCGGGTTTCAACTTTCACGTCTTGATGCTGTGCTAGTGGCTATGCCGCTTTGCATCTGGTGTTTAGACTCTGTTTTCTGATGATTTGTTTTCAAATGATTTTTAGACAGTCTACAATGTGCAATTTTTTTTTGTTGAAGTAACCCTCTTTTAAGTTGTGTAGCTGCAAATCCTGCTTGCACCAACCATGCCACTCAACACTAGTATTTCTACATCTTTTGAACCTGGATTATGGACACCTCTTTGCATCACCACCACTGCCATCCATACCTACTTTGTGACGCTTTCCTGGTTATTGGGCCCTCCATAGGTCTTAATGATAACTACTATAAATCCCTCTAGATATTATTAACCACATACAAACATTGTCTCTGCCATGGTCTTTCATTGATTATCGGCTATGATCTTCCTATCCATCAAGATCTTCTCCTTTGAAAGTAACTGTCTTAACCACTATGGTCATTTGGTTTCACCAACCCTCCACCATATTCTTCCTTTCATCAATCATTGGTTATAGACCCACTATTGTATTGATGTGCCAAATCCATTGCCTTTCAGTTGATGATCTCAATTAATCTCAGATTCGTCATCTTCATGACAGTGTAACGGTCCCAGTTTAATAAATCCTCAATTTGCATAACCTCCACTTACCATAATCCGATTAATCAAATCTTTTCCTTATTTCTTAAAAATTTCAGCAGCACCTCCTCTGTAATTACTGGTCGGATATAATATCCAATACAGATATAATAATTTCGGCTAACATTAGCCTACTTATTCTCATTTCCAACCATATAACTTAATTCAAAATCATCCACACAACCATGAAAAATTTTCGGCTTGACATCGCCTACTTATGGAGAAACAAAATAACATAAACTCTAGAGTTCCTTTCTAGACATCCATAGGCTCTCAGAGTTTATAACTTTCACTTCTCATGGCATCATATTGGTAATACATTTCTTATTGTTACAACTCAATAAAAAAATATCTCAAATGTCAACTTGAAATGAAACTACTACAAGGATTCTCCACATATGTATATACAAGATTAATCATGTCTCCCATGACCTACATATATCATTCACAAACGCAAATGTCCCAAAATACAAGAATTGAATTGACTCAGAACGAACTCTACGCAGCATAACCCTGACCCCTGCCTCCAAGCAACCTGCAATATGTCAGTCTGTGGGAGGGTGAGCTCGACAGCTCAGAGAGTAAGGTAGGAATAATCAAGAAAAGATAATATATCAATAAGAGTATGAATATACACGCAATAAAAGGAATTTGAAACAGTAATAAGACAAGAATCGGAGGCATCCGATAGTTTGATAATCAAGGTCTCAGCTTCTACAATTTCTGAGGACGATCAGACTCTTCTGATGGTATTCCCCAATTTCTTTATTGAATTTTCATATTTATGTAAGATAAGTTCTATGAGTTACATAGCCAAACTCTCTCGCCTTAAGTGTACATAGTGTGTATTACTCGCGTGCCTAGTATTCCACGCTATAATATACCAACCACCAAAGTTATGTCATAGACCTAGTTTATGCATTCAAATAACACTTACATCACAAGCCATAATTACATAACATATCATCACATCATATTTCTCATAATGCAATAACGCATCACACTTCACGTAATGCACTGATTCACATGCACACTTTTACCCAATATATGGTATTCATTTCAATGAACTAAACTTGTATTCTGATGGTTTCATTGTCATATACAACGACACATCCATCATACCCCCAGTGTCACACACACACACACATACACATTTGTATCACACATAACCATTCATTATCAATCATTTGTAAGGATGCAATTCAATGTATATCATAGCACCGTCTTCGCACTCCGCCCGTGCCCTACGGGTCCCATCCTCCCAATATGATATGTATAGCATGTATATACAACAATAACACCGTCTTCCCCCTCCTACCGGTTCTCGCACGGCCCCTTCCTCCAATATATATATATTGATAATCAAGGTCTCAGCTTCTACAATTTCTGAGGACGATCAGACTCTTCTGATGGTATTCCCCAATTTCTTTATTGAATTTTCATATTTATGTAAGATAAGTTCTATGAGTTACATAGCCAAACTCGCTGGCCTTAAGTGTACATAGTGTGTATTACTCGCGTGCCTAGTATTCCACGCTATAATATACCAACCATCAAAGTTATGTCATAGACCTAGTTTATGCATTCAAATAACACTTACATCACAAGCCATAATTACATAACATATCATCACATCATATTTCTCATAATGCAATAACGCATCACACTTCAAGTAATGCACTGATTCACATGCACACTTTTACCCAATATATGGTATTCATTTCAATGAACTAAACTTGTATTCTGATGGTTTCATTGTCATATACAACGACACATCCATCATACCCCCAGTGTCACACACACACACATACACATTTGTATCACACATAACCATTCATTATCAATCATTTGTAAGGATGCAATTAAATGTATATCATAGCACCGTCTTCGCACTCCGCCCGTGCCATACGGGTCCCTTCCTCCCAATATGATATGTATAGCATGTATATACAACAATAACACCGTCTTCCCCCTCCTACGGTTCTCGCACGGCCCCTTCCTCCAATATATATATATATATATGTATTTGTCAAATCTCCGTCTTCCCCCCTCCTACCGGCTCCCGCCCGGCCCCTTCCTCCTCTTATATAATGCATCATGCAACTTAAGTTATAATATTCATACAAGCAATATATAACTAGCTTACATGTCATGCCCGAAATGATGTGCAACAATAAGAAAGAAGACCTGTGCTTGGGGTTTACCCAATATCATAGTAACAACACAATAACCAACGCATCCAGTTTCATGAGATTCATATATCATGCACATCAATTCCCTTACAAAAGTAATCATACTCACAATTAACGTTTATCTGTTAGATTGCATCATTACAGGAATATTCACACCAATTAATTAATCAGAATATGCCACCCAATTACATTAAGTACATAAATCAAGTGATTTACACCCATCGTATTCATATCAATCATAATGATTCTTATTCAGTGAGACACATGCCAATGCCCTTGTACACCATGTTTTAAAATTCTACATTAAATGCAACACTTATTACACAAGGTTGTGTTCAGTTCTAAGCCTGCCTTACTATCTTTTTATTCTTGTAACATGGTATATTGTGAAGATATATAGTATGAGTGCTTTCTATGTAATGCTCTAAATGTATTTGAACAGAGGAACGACCATATTCACATGGTTCACACATGCATAACGACCAGATAGTACATATGTACATATGCCACATATCCATATTTCTCACTTTTAAATCTTCATATACGAGATTTCAGAACATTCATTATTACGCCCATAGAGTTGATCATCGTCTCAGATAATCGGTTTATCCCTTTTAATAGAATAATGTGAACGTCACAATCACTCTTTAACCCCTAACGTAAATCAAGACATTACTCAAAAGAGAAAGGAAACCATTAAGAATTGAAACGATATAGCACATACGATTGAAAGTGTTTATTTCAAGTATCTCATAAGTTTGGTCACCTTATGGCGCACATGCTATCGGTATGCAAAAGTATTACTCGCACAAACATCCTGGCTAAATGGATGGGTAAGCTGAGACTATAAAGAGAAACAAATGTCTCATACGTGCTAGTTAATTGGAATACAACTCTCTAATATTACAATAAGAAAGTCTTTCCTTTCAATTAGTATTCATGTTCACTCATCTATTAGTCTATTGTCCATACAATTTAGTGCTGGTCGATAACTTGACCAATTATCAGAGAGTTATAATTTTTCAGTCTATCATCCTTACCATTTACTTTCGGCGCTTCAGAGATTTCTACTGACTATGTGCCAATAAATACTCTATTCACAGTCCAGTTACTAGGCCACCAAAGAAATTATGTGTTAGGATGAAATATATCCTTTTGGAGTCCATAACACAATAATTCCTTATTTGATAAAATTAACAAAACCTGAGTCTAAGGATAAACACCAGCACACTGAGTGTACATGCAACCTCGTTATGAAACATTAATTTAAAATAGTCCGCAATTAAATAAATAAATATGACATACCCGAGTTCGTAACATGCGTTACTGAAGAAGAGTGTTTAGTTCTAAACTCAGCACAACATACCTGTATAATTTCCAAAAATTTTCCCATAGATCCACCTAAATCTGTTTCATCGGATCTGACCTCCCTAACAATCGAAGATGATTTTATCGTAACTTCTACTTTTGATATTAGAAAGAGACGCAAGGACTTCCTTTAAAACTTAGATTTATTGATCTTTCTAGCAATATATTAAATGACCCACATAATTCACATGAACAACTGAAATAAACAGGAAATCATTTAGACATCTAAAATTCTGCAACTTTGCACTTTTGACAAGTTATCAAGTTCCAGTGATAATTCCCAGCACAGACATTGGATTAGGACACCGTAAGTGCGGTCGGAAAGTAGACTCGATTAGCTTTCCAACGGTATATCACATGACCTATTTCTCATTAAATAACCTAACGAAAGAAACCCCAAGATTCTGGTTTCAGATCTGGACAGACTTTAACAGATTTGTATTATTATTACAAAGTGCTTTGAACTACACAATTTCCCAACTTTTCCTCTTATTTCCCCATCTAAATTAGATCATGAGGAAGGCATGAACTTAAGTATTTAGACTTTTGGTCACGAGAATATTTATAAGAGCATTCCTAGATCGATCACCACATGATTATCACAAGCCCCTCTTTAAGTCACCTCCAACTTCATAGTTGGACTTAACGTAAAAATTTTCTTCTTATCCTACTAACATGACTAAGATCTAATCTTGATTCGATTGCACAATTATTATGTAAGGATGGCAAGATGTTCAGCCCTCACAAGTGCAGAAAGCTTCAAGATCCTCCATCTACTCTATAGGTTAGGAGAGATCTATAACTTGATCTCCCCCAAATGTAATGATTCACAAGTTTATGATATTGATTCCACGGTTAAGATTAATCTTTGTCTCCCAATAATAATATATTAATCTTTACTAGGACTTTTGATACGATGCCACCCAAATTTCTACATTAACCTTGCTTATTTAATGATAACCAATACTAACCCCCGATTGCTTTCACAAAATAGAATCATATACATGATAACCAATACTAACCCCCGATCGATTTCCAAAATAGACTCATATACAAATTACAAGAGAGTGTACGTCTTGATAAAATTTAAACTAATTCAAACCATGACCCTTCCATGAACATAATGCTTTCATACATGATTTATAGTTTTGTCAAAAGGCTAGGTTGCATGATATTATAAGAGGTTCACATAATCAAAAGGGAAGTTCTACTACAAGGATTTCAACACCTAGTAAGTTCATCGCCCATTGGACCAAAATTTATGTGAAGCATTTTATTCCAATTTAGGAAGAACAAAATTTCTCAAACATTAGCCTCACAAACCCTCAATGAAAGTCTCAACACCATCAACTTGAAATGTGGGATTAAGAGCTCAAGGGTTGAGATTTACACCCAAATTCGAAAATCTATGAACCCCATCACCACATAACATACACTATCATGTAACCTCCCTACCCATCAATTACCCATAATTGGATCAACTCCACAAATCCAACATCAAATTTAGATCACTATATGCATTAGGAGTCATTAAATAACAAGAAAAAATTGCAAGAATACTCAAGGGAGAAAAATTTTATTCGAACAATAGATTCAGATTTAGGGCTTTTCCAAAAGGGAGAAATTGAGGAATGAACAAGGAGAAACCCTACTCACCGTCGTCCGACCCGGCCGCCCTAACCGGCCGCCGCCGCCGCTGCCGCGGCCCTGGCTGCCGCCGGCCGCGCCTCTGGCCGCGGCTGGCCGCGCGCCCTGGCCACCCGCGAGAGAGAGAGAGAGAGGTTTCGGGGGGGACTTGCGTAAGGGAGAGAGAGAAAGAGAGAGATTTTGGGGGAGAAAAATAAGTTTATTTCTCTCACTTTCTTATTATAAACAATTATCTAAATTTATTATACTTGCCATATGTGCCACTTGGCCTCTCTCTCATCCCTAAGTTGCCTAAAATCATGCCACCTTACCATTTAGGATTTTATTTGTGTCTTTAGTGGGGTAGTATACATGGAGAAAAAAAATATAATTACAAGTTGATGTATTGTATACATCATTATAGGCATGTATCTACATATAGGAGTACCAACAATTTCATACACAAAAATATATACTTATCAAATTTTTTTTTACCTCAAAATTTTCTCACAAAATAAAAAAAGAAAAAATCATTTCTACAAAAGATTTATCCAATAATCACCGTACTTAATCTCGTATAATCTCTTAGATCTAGGATTTGAATATTAATTCGGGATTAATAAAAATTGGGGTGTTACAGTTCTACCCCCTTACAAAAGTTTCGTCCTCGAAACTTGACATGCCTGAAACAGATAAGTACAAAACCTTCTCATTCCTCCTATATACTTCAAAATCTTACTTACATATAATATCCCTCTCAATCCTGTTCCTCGAGAACTTATTATCTCTTAAGCAACTTTCTACACTATGTTCTTACGACCCGACTTAATCTTAACTCGCTTGATATTTTAATCATTTCCTTACTCCAGTGTCCCATACCACTAGCAGCTCGTACTGAGGGCCCACACCCTCAGCCGAACACATCCGAATTATGGCATGTGGGTACCATAATCCGAACATAAGGCAGTGACCAAATATCCCGCGCTTCAGGATTAGTCGTACACGTAAGAACTCCTACCCCCCTTAAACCTGCCATATCAAACAACATATTCACATACAAAGAGAATACAATCATGCATATCAATCATGACAATCAACCTAGCAATCTAATCCTCTTCCGACCACAACAATTCTAAGTCTAATACTCATTCTATATCCTGCGCTCTGATACCAACTGTAACGGTCCCAGTTTAATAAATCCTCAATTTGCATAACCTCCACTTACCATAATCCGATTAATCAAATCTTTTCCTTATTTCTTAAAAATTTCAGCAGCACCTCCTCTGTAATTACTGGTCGGATATAATATCCAATACAGATATAATAATTTCGGCTAACATCAGCCTACTTATTCTCATTTCCAACCATATAACTTAATTCAAAATCATCCACACAACCATGAAAAATTTTCGGCTTGACATCGCCTACTTATGGAGAAACAAAATAACATAAACTCTAGAGTTCCTTTCTAGACATCCATAGGCTCTCAGAGTTTATAACTTTCACTTCTCATGGCATCATATTGGTAATACATTTCTTATTGTTACAACTCAATAAAAAAATATCTCAAATGTCAACTTGAAATGAAACTACTACAAGGATTCTCCACATATGTATATACAAGATTAATCATGTCTCCCATGACCTACATATATCATTCACAAACGCAAATGTCCCAAAATACAAGAATTGAATTGACTCAGAACGAACTCTACGCAGCATAACCCTGACCCCTGCCTCCAAGCAACCTGCAATATGTCAGTCTGTGGGAGGGTGAGCTCGACAGCTCAGAGAGTAAGGTAGGAATAATCAAGAAAAGATAATATATCAACAAGAGTATGAATATACACGCAATAAAAGGAATTTGAAACAGTAATAAGACAAGAATCGGAGGCATCCGATAGTTTGATAATCAAGGTCTCAGCTTCTACAATTTCTGAGGACGATCAGACTCTTCTGATGGTATTCCCCAATTTCTTTATTGAATTTTCATATTTATGTAAGATAAGTTCTATGAGTTACATAGCCAAACTCTCTCGCCTTAAGTGTACATAGTGTGTATTACTCGCGTGCCTAGTATTCCACGCTATAATATACCAACCACCAAAGTTATGTCATAGACCTAGTTTATGCATTCAAATAACACTTACATCACAAGCTATAATTACATAACATATCATCACATCATATTTCTCATAATGCAATAACGCATCACACTTCAAGTAATGCACTGATTCACATGCACACTTTTACCCAATATATGGTATTCATTTCAATGAACTAAACTTGTATTCTGATGGTTTCATTGTCATATACAACGACACATCCATCATACCCCCAGTGTCACACACACCACACATACACATTTGTATCACACATAACCATTCATTATCAATCATTTGTAAGGATGCAATTAAATGTATATCATAGCACCGTCTTCGCACTCCGCCCGTGCCATACGGGTCCCTTCCTCCCAATATGATATGTATAGCATGTATATACAACAATAACACCGTCTTCCCCCTCCTACCGGTTCTCGCACGGCCCCTTCCTCCAATATATATATATATATATATGTATTTGTCAAATCTCCGTCTTCCCCCCTCCTACCGGCTCCCGCCCGGCCCCTTCCTCCTCTTATATAATGCATCATGCAACTTAAGTTATAATATTCATACAAGCAATATATAACTAGCTTACATGTCATGCCCGAAATGATGTGCAATAATAAGAAAGAAGACCTGTGCTTGGGGTTTACCCAATATCATAGTAACAACACAATAACCAACGCATCCAGTTTCATGAGATTCATATATCATGCACATCAATTCCCTTACAAAAGTAATCATACTCACAATTAACGTTTATCTGTTAGATTGCATCATTACAGGAATATTCACACCAATTAATTAATCAGAATATGCCACCCAATTACATTAAGTACATAAATCAAGTGATTTACACCCATCGTATTCATATCAATCATAATGATTCTTATTCAGTGAGACACATGCCAATGCCCTTGTACACCATGTTTCAAAATTCTACATTAAATGCAACACTTATTACACAAGGTTATGTTCAGTTCTAAGCCTGCCTTACTATCCCTTTATTCTTGTAACATGGTATATATGTGAAGATATATAGTATGGGTGCTTTCTATGTAATGCTCTAAATGTATTTGAACAGAGGAACGACCATATTCACATGGTTCACACATGCATAACGACCAGATAGTACATATGTACATATGCCACATACCCATATTTCTCACTTTCAAATCTTCATATACGAGATTTCAAAACATTCATTATTACGCCCATAGAGTTGATCATCGTCTCAGATAATCGGTTTATCCCTTTTAATAGAATAATGTGAACGTCACAATCACTCTTTAACCCCTAACGTAAATCAAGACATTACTCAAAAGAGAAAGGAAACCATTAAGAATTGAAACGATATAGCACATACGATTGAAAGTGTTTATTTCAAGTATCTCATAAGTTTGGTCACCTTATGGCGCACATGCTATCGGTATGCAAAAGTATTACTCGCACAAACATCCTGGCTAAATGGATGGGTAAGCTGAGACTATAAAGAGAAACAAATGTCTCATACGTGCTAGTTAATTGGAATACAACTCTCTAATATTACAATAAGAAAGTCTTTCCTTTCACTTAGTATTCATGTTCACTCATCTATTAGTCTATTGTCCATACAATTTAGTGCTGGTCGATAACTTGACCAATTATCAGAGAGTTACAATTTTTCAGTCTATCATCCTTACCATTTACTTTCGGCGCTTCAGAGATTTCTACTGACTATGTGCCAATAAATACTCTATTCACAGTCCAGTTACTAGGCCACCAAAGAAATTATGTGTTAGGATGAAATATATCCTTTTGGAGTCCATAACACAATAATTCCTTATTTGATAAAATTAACAAAACCTGAGTCTAAGGATAAACACCAGCACACTGAGTGTACATGCAACCTCGTTATGAAACATTAATTTAAAGTAGTCCGCAATTAAATAAATAAATATGACATACCCGAGTTCGTAACATGCGTTACTGAAGAAGAGTGTTTAGTTCTAAACTCAGCACAACATACTTGTATAATTTCCAAAAAATTTTCCCATAGATCCACCTAAATCTGTTTCATCGGATCTGACCTCCCTAACAATCGAAGATGATTTTATCGTAACTTCTACTTTTGATATTAGAAAGAGACGCAAGGACTTCCTTTAAAACTTAGATTTATTGATCTTTCTAGCAATATATTAAATGACCCACATAATTCACATGAACAACTGAAATAAACAGGAAATCATTTAGACATCTAAAATTCTGCAACTTTGCACTTTTGACAAGTTATCAAGTTCCAGTGATAATTCCCAGCACAGACATTGGATTAGGACACCGTAAATGCGGTCGGAAAGTAGACTCGATTAGCTTTCCAACGGTATATCACATGACCTATTTCTCATTAAATAACCTAACGAAAGAAACCCCAAGATTCTGGTTTCAGATCTGGACAGACTTTAACAGATTTGTATTATTATTACAAAGTGCTTTGAACTACACAATTTCCCAACTTTTCCTCTTATTTCCCCATCTAAATTAGATCATGAGGAAGGCATGAACTTAAGTATTTAGACTTTTGGTCACGAGAATATTTATAAGAGCATTCCTAGATCGATCACCACATGATTATCACAAGCCCCTCTTTAAGTCACCTCCAACTTCATAGTTGGACTTAACGTAAAAATTTTCTTCTTATCCCACTAACATGACTAAGATCTAATCTTGATTCGATTGCACAATTATTATGTAAGGATGGCAAGATGTTCAGCCCTCACAAGTGCAGAAAGCTTCAAGATCCTCCATCTACTCTATAGGTTAGGAGAGATCTATAACTTGATCTCCCCCAAATGTAATGATTCACAAGTTTATGATACTGATTCCACGGTTAAGATTAATCTTTGTCTCCCAATAATAATATATTAATCTTTACTAGGACTTTTGATACGATGCCACCCAAATTTCTACATTAACCTTGCTTATTTAATGATAACCAATACTAACCCCCGATCGCTTTCACAAAATAGAATCATATACATGATAACCAATACTAACCCCCGATCGATTCCAAAATAGACTCATATACAAATTACAAGAGAGTGTACGTCTTGATAAAATTTAAACTAATTCAAACCATGACCCTTCCATGAACATAATGCTTTCATACATGATTTATAGTTTTGTCAAAAGGCTAGGTTGCATGATATTATAAGAGGTTCACATAATCAAAAGGGAAGTTCTACTACAAGGATTTCAACACCTAGTAAGTTCATCGCCCATTGGACCAAAATTTATGTGAAGCATTTTATTCCAATTTAGGAAGAACAAAATTTCTCAAACATTAGCCTCACAAACCCTCAATGAAAGTCTCAACACCATCAACTTGAAATGTGGGATTAAGAGCTCAAGGGTTGAGATTTACACCCAAATTCGAAAATCTATGAACCCCATCACCACATAACATACACTATCATGTAACCTCCCTACCCATCAATTACCCATAATTGGATCAACTCCACAAATCCAACATCAAATTTAGATCACTATATGCATTAGGAGTCATTAAATAACAAGAAAAAATTGCAAGAATACTCAAGGGAGAAAATTTTATTCGAACAATAGATTCAGATTTAGGGCTTTTCCAAAAGGGAGAAATTGAGGAATGAACAAGGAGAAACCCTACTCACCGTCGTCCGACCCGGCCGCCCTAACCGGCCGCCGCCGCCGCTGCCGCGGCCCTGGCTGCCGCTGGCCGCGCGCCCTGGCCACCCGCGAGAGAGAGAGAGAGAGAGAGGTTTCGGGGGGGACTTGCGTAAGGGAGAGAGAGAAAGAGAGAGATTTTGGAGGAGAAAAATAAGTTTATTTCTCTCACTTTCCTATTATAAACAATTATCTAAATTTATTATACTTGCCATATATGCCACTTGGCCTCTCTCTCATCCCTAAGTTGCCTAAAATCATGCCACCTTACCATTTAGGATTTTATTTGTGTCTTTAGTGGGGTAGTATACATGGAGAAAAAAAATATAATTACAAGTTGATGTATTGTATACATCATTATAGGCATGTATCTACATATAGGAGTACCAACAATTTCATACACAAAAATATATACTTATCAAATTTTATTTTTACCTCAAAATTTTCTCACAAAATAAAAAAATAAAAAAATCATTTCTACAAAAGATTTATCCAATAATCACCGTACTTAATCTCGTATAATCTCTTAGATCTAGGATTTGAATATTAATTCGGGATTAATAAAATTGGGGTGTTACAGACAGTCTCAAATTTGATAGATCTATCAACGCCCACAATGATCTCACCGTGTTACAACTAGCAGGTCGCAACTTTAACCTTTTGGTTATCTTCATAATGTATTTTTCGTCTCACGATCCATCGCCACTATGACCTTCAGCTTCCATTCCCTGACGACATATTGAATCATGTTTTGCTCTTATATTTCTTCTTTCATTTGTTTCCTTCACCGTTTGAAAGTGAATTTGTCTCCACTTGATCAACTTGATAACTATTCCTACATATCGTAAACTCAACACCATTTGTAGCTGATTGAACTTCTATTTGGATATACATTGAACACATTGTGTGTCTTGAGAAACCATCAGCTGAACTGGTACTAATTTGTTGAGACCATGGTATGGCTTTTACTAACTAAGCGAAAGCAAGACACCCTGAACCTTTTCATTCGACATTGAGCTCTACAAGATTTTAGCAAATTATAGAAGAAAAATATAAGGAGGACAATAATTTATGTGGCTCGGCCAAATCTGACTTGCATCTATGAGGAAAGCATTGACAGAGATACATTACAATAAGATGGAGTACAAGAAAGTAATCACATATTACATCCTTCTTTTCACAATACAAGCATGAACATCAATTACTCATTTTATTAAAGATTAAACTCATATATTGATGAAGAGTATACCTTTTACCAGAGAGCATCTTTTTCTTAGCTTGATTTACAAAGAGATATTCATGGCTTTCTTTCTACTTGATCATTTTCTCTCTCCTTGATCTTTGCCTTTGTCTCTAAAGAGATCTCCACCTTTTTCACTCTTATAAACCCTAAATTATCAAACTTCTTGTGAAGTGTTTTGACAACTCTGAAACATTGAGAAAGATCTTGATCATTAATTTCAAAAATATCAACTCCTTATGAAAATCCTCTTAATTTGTCATGGGACCCACTCTTAAAAAAAGACATTAATAGTTAAGATCCATGCAATACTCACATGTATATTTGCATGTACATATGTTAATTTCCATATGTACTCATATATATGCAAACAAATACGTGCATATCTCAACTTTTCATTAGGAAAAAACCTTTAATGGGACTAATCTTTTAATTGCCACAGCTATCTGTTTTCTTTCTCAGGGCAATATAATAACTATATAGCAACAAACTGATATGCTCTGATGCCAATTGTTGGGATCAGCATAGCGGAAAAAGAAAAAGTCAGATCGTCATGCAATGAGAAGAAGAAGAGAAGAAGAAGAGAAGAAGAGATATGATATTCCAAAGTAGAGAAAGCAAACAGACAATTTAATATGGTTTTACCAATCAAACAGATCATGTGTACATTCACGGAAGAAGGAGAAAACTTTATGAAAATTTTTGAGGAGTATAATGAGAAACACTCGCACCTCTCGCTAAGAAAATTACAAGCTCTTTGATGGCCACCTAGAACAGCGAACCAGTATGGATAAATTTTCTCTCACGAATCTCTCTTTTTCTTAATTATTGAATAATAAATTGAAGGCTACACCAAGAGGTTGTTTATAGACTATAGGATCAATCCTCGTCCTGAACAAATTCCAACAATACGAATAACACCGCCTCAGAAGAGAAGAAAACTCGAGTTGAACTCAAATTGCAATCAGAATCTCAAAACAAAATTGCCAGCAGCGTCATTAGTCTAATCCAAATTATTAGTCAACTAATCATGCTTATTAGTCAACTACACAATCAACTACTGAGATGTACCCACTCTTTGTTTGTGTTATTAGTTGACTACTGAGATGCCATTAGTCGACTGATCTATGCATCGATTGTGCACACCTGTACATTCTTGATCTCTAAAGTTTTCATCTACCTTCATGATATGTCAAAATCCTAACAATCTCTCCTTTGGATTGAATACGTTTAAGGGCGAGAATAGCTATCATGTTCTATGTGCCCACATCTATGCAAAATTGAAAAACTCTTGACTTCATCTCCATCTCACTCTCTCTTCTCCATAACCCCCTCCATAACCCCCTTATGGGATTCACAACTTGATTAGATCGAACAAGTTTATGAATGACCTGAACTTGATCACCCAATGATATCCTTGATCCATGCAGGATTTATGAGAATTTGCTTTAATACAGGATTAATGATATGTACTTTCTTGTTGTGCATCAGTCGTCGAGTCTCAATCTACCTTCGGGGTAAAACTTAACATTCAAGTTTGAAACCATCGTAGTCTCTGATTATTCCACAACCTCCAAACTTGAAGTCGAGGATATCTGCAATCTACCAATTGTAACCTATGAATTTCACAACATGTAAACATTATCGACACGCTCTGCTTAAAATTTTGCTTGGGCATCTTTGAAAACCTTCACAAGATCACCTTTAGAGCTAAAATTAAACTCTTCTCCATGTAAGACTCTAAGAGAGATGAGATTGTACCTTGATTTGTAAACATGATAAACACCTTGTAGAGTAGTGATGCATCAATCATGAGAACAAAAATTGGACTGTTCCTACAGCAATCACCTTGCTCGTGCAGAATTCTCCATGAAGACCTCTCCCCTTGAACCGAAGTGTATGAGGAGAACATCTTCATATTGAAACTTATATGCTGTGAACATCCAAAGTTAATGATCCATATATTTTTGTTGATGATGTTTGCAGCAGATCGAACATCATACTTATCTTCACCTCCTTCAGCCAGTTCAGGGTTATTGGCTTTTTTGTTACTTCCTTTTGCAAGTCCAATAATCAGCTCTAATATGTCCCTTTTTGTGACACCACATTTTTGTGTTTTGGATTATCCGTAAAACTTTCATTATTACTCTTCTCTTTTTTAAAAAACTTGCCTGAAATCATCGCGATGAGACTTCCCCGTCAACTGCTTGTCAAGTTTGTCCTTATTGAGTAGATGCTCTTTGACTTCATTGACCTTGATAGTTGATTTGCCTCCATAGATGATAACTTCCCTAAAGCACTTGTATGAATAAGGTAAATAACACTGTAATAGAAGTGCTTAATTCTTATATTCTATCTTAACATCTATTTTATTTAACTTATTGATAATGGAGATAAACTCTGTGATGTGATACTTGATAGGTTTACCTTCATCCTTGCAAAAAAGAAAGAGACACTGCTTTAGAATCATCTGATTCATCAACGACTTCTTCAGATAATGATCCTGAAGTCGTTTCCATAGGGAGGATGATGTTTTCTCTGAAGAAAACTTATCCGATACTCATCTGCCAAGCAAAACTGAATAGCTGTCAAGGCTTTCTCATCCAACTCCTGCCAAGTTTTTTCTTTATGTTTTCAAGTTTTTTTCTCCTTCTCGAGTAGTGCTTTCTTCAAAATCACTCTAGGTCAGGATGGTGTTTATTCTAATCTGCCACCTGTTGAAATAGATAACACCATTAAGTTTCTTTATATCGAACTTGATTACAGACATCTTCACTTTGACCTTGCTCTGATATCAATTGTTGCAATAAATTAATATGCTCTAATACCAATTATTAGAATCGGCACAGCAAAAAAAGAAAAGGCTGGATCATCATGCAATGTGAAGAAAAAGAGAAGAAGAGATAAGATATTCTGAAGTAGAGAAAGCCAACATATAATTAACGTAGTTCTAACGATCAAACAGATCGTATGTACGTCCACGGAGGATATTGGAGAAACTTTATCAAAATTTTGAAGGAGTACAATGAGAAATACTCATATCTCTCGCTAAAAAGTTTACAAGTCTTTTGATAACCGCCTAGAACAGTTAACCCTTATAGTTAAAATTTCTCTCACGAATCTCTTTCTTTTTCTTAATTGAATAATATATTGAAGGCCACCCCAAAGGAGTTATTTATAAACCATAGGATCATCTTAGTCCTACATAAACTCTAGCAATATGAATAACACCATCTCAGAAGAGAAGAAAGCTCGAGTTGAACTCAAACTGCAATTAGAACCACAAAAGAAAACTGTTAGCATCGTCATTAGTCAACTAATTCAAATTATTAGGTGACTAATCATGTTCATTAGTCGACTATAGAGTCGATTGCTAAGATATACCCACTCTTTGTTTGTGTCATTAGTTGACTACTGAGATGTCATTGGTCGACTAATCAGTGCGCCGACTATGCAAACGTGTCCGTTCTTGATCTCTGAAGTTTTTGTCTACCTCCATAACATGTTCGAGTCAAAATCCTAATGAACTATTCCGTTCAAGGTTAGATGTAGTTGTTGATCACTGCAATTTGCATCACAATCCAAATATCTAGTTGAATCTTATAAAGGAAGTGTCAAAGTATTCATTAGTGACAAGGATTACAAACAATCAACTTCATTTTCAGTGTAATTAGATCCTGAACTAATCATTTGTCTTTAAGGTAACTAGGAATCATCATAACATACCCAATCCATACAAAGATATGACTCATAAAGTAGTTTGCTTTAGTCTAAGATATAGGATAGTTCATACAATTAAATCTAGATATTTATGGGAAGAGAGAAACTAATGAACTAGTGTGCATTAAATATGGTCCGAGATTAAGCTGATCACCAATTTAGGTCTGACTTTAAACTAATCCAAGCCACCTTCCTTGTCAAAACCCCATTCAATAATACATTACCAACTCCCTCATATGACAACAAGAGTAAGGACACTAGTGTGTATTATATAGGATCCCCTCCCAATCTCAAGCCTCTCATATTCCCCACATCAATCCTCTTTTAAACGCAAGAAAGGGAAAAGGCCATCATCCATGAGAGGCCCCTCAACCAACACTGTCTCATATCCTAACCCTTGTAACATGGATGGATTTTAGGCTTGTTTCCCTTTAAAAGCCCCCACTCACTCATTAGAGATATCCAAAAAGACCACACCAACATCTTCACATGATCAATGGAGATAGAGTCAGCAAAGTGTGAGTGTTGTGGACTGAGAGAAGACTGCACACAAGACTACATAACAAGGGTGAAGGCCGACTTCGAGGGCAAGTGGCTCTGCGGTCTCTGCACCGAGGTAGTGAGGGACGAAGAGAGGAAGAAGGGTGGTAATGGTGGTAGACTTGATGAGGCCATGAAGGCTCACATGTCGTTCTGTGGGAAGTTCAAATCGAACCCGGCGGTCCGAGTGGCTGATGGCATGAAACAGATGCTGAGGAGGAGGTCCAGCGAGTTCTTGCCATCGGCGTCTGGGCCAGGTCAGTCATCCAAGAAGTATAGCAGGTCAGGGAAGAATTCTTCACAAGTAGGAGATGATTCATAAGCGTCTCTGTCTTTTGATTTAGAGGAGGAAGAGGTTTGAGTCTTTAGTGAGGCTGGAATAAATCTTTTGGCCTTTTGATGAAGGCTTGCTTATAACTAAGTAACTTCCTACATATGTTCTGTTTTTTTTCCCCACTTCATTACTACTGTAGTTCTTAATGTCATCCTGTATATAGGAATGAGGATTTGATCATACTAGAGGTTTTGGCCTTGGGGGCCTATCAAAACATCTCTTTCACATGTAGGAAATTTGACTGTTTTAAGGAGTAAATGAACAATGATCAGTTGAAGGATATTAATTGACAATATGTTCATCCAAATAAAGCTTTTTATGTACCAATACATAGCAACAGACTCCTGTTACCTCCTTTTTCTAGCATTCCTGTAATTTAAACCATGAGGAATTTAACTCTGCTTTGATTTTCCCTGCATCACTTTGGTCTAAAAGATCTCTTTCCAAGTTCCTCTGTATCTACATTCTCATATTGAACATATTGCACATATTAAACTCATTCTGTACCTACAGAAGTCACCTTTATGCTTCATTGTAGATTTGTAGTCCGAAGAATGTTACAGGCATCCGTATTGGAAAGTTTAGTTTTCTATTATCCTAGAAATTTGATTGATTGTTGCCATAAAAGAAGAAGAATCAGGGGGTTAGTACCCACCAACTTTTGATGAGATATTTCAGGTTCAATTTCGTCAAGTTGTTGGATTGAAGATTCCAGGCTTCAAGTCACCTTGCCTTCCTGAATCTAAGCAGTTGGTAGCATTCTCATATGCATATTGCTCAAAATTCTTGCTCT
Source organism: Agave tequilana (assembly GCA_038442645.1). Taxonomy (NCBI): domain Eukaryota; kingdom Viridiplantae; phylum Streptophyta; class Magnoliopsida; order Asparagales; family Asparagaceae; genus Agave; species Agave tequilana. The sequence goes on along the minus strand of JAVJIF010008320.1, from coordinate 121,675 downwards.
TCAGAGAACAAAATGTTTATTTCAACTGCATGCCTTGTATTTGTTCATCAACTATCATTTGGCTCCATTGCAATAATTCCATAAAACTTTTATCCAATACAATGTAATTTTTGGTAAAAAGTTCTTGTTGATCTCACAACCAAAGAATTATTTGAAAATAAATAAATAAAGGGGATTGTTCATCTTCTCATATGTACAAGCCCCCATAATAATGCATCAATCTCCTTTTGACTTAATTGAACCACATCTCGACAACCTTGGACTGCAAGGAACACTTTAAGTGCTTGAATTTTGCCAATCAAATGCAAAGCATCATCTTTACATTAAAGATAACAAAACATGGAATCTCCGAGTCAAAACACTTGCAAACAAAGCATCATATAATTTGCATCTTTTTTGACTTATTTAAGCAAGCAAACAATTAAAGTTAGGTACTTTTCATTGTAAGGGGTCTTCCAACTCCAGTATGTCCTTTCATGCACCGATCTTTTGATAAATTTAGAAATGTTTATTCATAACATGGCCTCTCCACTAAATTAGGTGATGTCAACGTCATGAAGGTGACTTTCTTTTAAGTTATAATATGAAATTAACTAATAACACACTAGTAAAGGTACAAGATGAGCCAAGTCGGGCGTAGTTTCATGCAGATATCACCGACTCTCAACTGCAACATGTGTCATTTCTACTATTATAATGCGAGAGGACTTGGAGATACTATTTTGTAAGCATACTCTACAAACTAATTGAGTAATGATACTCAGACCAATGATACTCTCGAGTTTGTGTCCGAGTTGTCTTGCCCCGCTTCCCAAAATACGTAAAAACGGAGTCGCGACGAGAGTCAGCGACGTATACACGCGAGGAGAATACCTAACGTATACACGCTAAGCTTAAAATAACCTGAGCAAGTTATAAAAATTTACTATCATAAATCAATATCACTGCAACAGTACATATAAATTATGACACATGATAAGAGATGAATAAAAAAATGATATGACAACTAAATGTTATATATGGAGGACAAGGAATCAACAGAGATAAAGGTTAAGTAAGAGTACCGGTAATTAAATAGAGATAACTTCAGATTCATCAAGATGTCTGTGATCCTCTCCAAGTATCTGATCAACGATAAATAACCACAGATTTAGATATGCAAATCTAAAGAGTAAGAACTTTAGTGAATGTGTAAGAATAAAATGGAAAGTGCGCGTGCATATAACATTTAAGCAGATGATAAAAATATATACTGGAATAAGACTGAAATAATAAGTATAACATAAATAGACAGTAAATAAGACATTCAGTAACAGAACTAGATGTCCAAACATGTCATGGTACTATCGGGTGTCTATCATAACATGTATACATGTATCAGATGAATACAATCAATGTCAGTACATTATGAATAGTTTGCTATTATTTTTTTCAGTGAACACTAATTGTCATATGCAGTAGACGCATTCCATATTATGCCTATCACACGTATCAATCGAAGTCCTAAGTTATTGAAACTGATCAGTTGGAGACATTGTCCATGCTTTAGGTGGATCCCGTATACACTCGAGACCACGGCCAGATGTCTGCCACTGAACCAGACCGTACCGCTAGGTACTACAATAATAGTATGGGATGCCAGTCATCCCCGAGAATCCTGCAGTGGCACCCTATCTCGGTTGCGCAACCTGTATCCTAGATCTACCCAAAATACAGACACTGTCTCCTCTATCAATTTTTCAATCCCGGTATAAGTTGTCCATTTACATTATTATTTAATTCAGTTATAACAATCAATATTCATATTACTTAGAATACTGAGATAATACCGTGACAGTAACAGTATACTATATCAGTAAACAGTAATCATATACACGGTGAACAGTAAAATGCACAGTAAATAATATCAGTAGTCGTGTATACGATGAACAATAGGACTGTACATGGTGTTACGGTTTAACAATACTTTTCCAACATTTTCAGTAACAGTTCTAGGCATTGATCAATGACAATCTCATCCATATGCTCTAGGATATAACGGTAACATGATCCATCAACTTATAATTACCCAACAATCACAACAAATATCGAGTACTAAATCCATCGTTAAGGTAATCTAATACAATAAACCACAAGTCCAATATAACATTGATCAGTTCTCTCATCCTATTAATCTACTCTAATACGCTAAGTCACCAATAACTGTGATCAAATGATAATTTCTCTCAAAATCTGAATATATAATGTGGTCACCTAACAATGAAATCACTCTCACAATATATATCTGCCTCTATAATTGAATAACTAAATCAATCAGGATTATGAAGAACAGCCTGCTGATTATCCTCAAGATCAATTTAAATCAAAAGATACCGAATCATAAATAAGAGTAGAATATCCTCGAATAACATGTAATCTAAAGTAGTCCACATCTGAGTATCTACATCTGATACTCAACATCAACAAAATATCATATATGCTTAATAATATCATTGGTAAATAAATCCGAAATACTCACAACTATAAATTCAGCTACTTCAATCTTATCAGAGCACTATTCAAAATCCTCTATAAGGAATACAGATCTCGAGTCAATTCTAATTCTCACTAAATCTGTATATAAGTCCAAATATCAGAAGGTCGGTCTCTTAATAAAGTAACATCACATTTAATCCGTCTTCAATATCCAAAAGTGTCCCCATCAAAATAATCATCAAACAACTGACTAATAAATACCTTAAATAAATATGTAATTTATCCACAAGCATGAACTAATCCAATCTAAAAATCAATCCAATCACAGTCTAAGATCCCTCACAACTAGATCCGTATCCGAAACGGTTACATATCAAAATGACATAAGTCCAATATTGAAATACTAAGATATAAAGTTCATAAACATCTGATGCTCAATATCAATAAGGTGACATGAAGAACTACCAAGTAACTCTAAATACCACCAAGCATATAAGAAACTAATACCTGACAATTTAGCTCTCATTAACTCACCAATCAATCAACAGATAATTATCATGCAAGCTTCAATTCACCAAATAATCACCAAACAATATCTGATAAATACCTCAAATAAATATACTATTTAACCACAGACATGAAACAGGCAATCTCAAGATCAATTAAAGTCGCAGTCTAATGTATACTACAACTAGTCTTGAATCAAAAGTAGTAATCCTCTACACATGAAATGATGTTGATAAAAGCACATATAAACTAAATAATGTGACCACTCACTGATGTCTCATGAAAAATACAGGTAATCATACCGGTAAAATATATCAATTGTTCACATGAAATGATAGAATAACATGTAAACGCTATTGACAACAGTAAATAAGGAAATAACATAAGAATAAACACTCACATAAAATGACGTGATTTTGGGTCCGAATCACCATCTAGTCTTTACTGCGCGAATCAGTACGGATCACAAGATCATCTCATGGATCGGTCATCGAATCGCCAGTATATCGGGTCCATAACAGCACAAATTCAAATCACCTGTAACAGACTCGGATCTTACAAAATGGGTCCGGATCGCTATTACACACAACCAAAAACTCATAGACACACGTACACATATACAACACACAACACATGCACTCTACACACGTGCACACACTCAAGCATACATACATACTCATACATACACTCATATATATGCATATACTAATTTTTATACATATATTCACACCCAAACACACTAATACATACATACACCCATGCACCCACAACACATATAGACACACAAATTAAATATGCTACACATGCAAATATTAACACACAAATAATATTGTAATACCCCGTTTCCAGAATACGTACCTTGTTGCGTATTCAGCTTTTCAGTCGTATTCTTCGTTTTACTTCCCGTATTTAATCAATTTTAATTTCAAATATCATTTCCTAATATATTAGATTTTATGTGATTTTCTGGAATTTTCTGGAATTAAAATGAATTTCTTCAAAACCGGTGTCGACCAGCGCCGCTGATCAATTTTCTGATTTTTATTTTCCAAACTGTTAGGAATTTCCAGAAAGTCCTTTAGACTTTATGAATGAGGATCATCTTTCTTAACTAAAGCCTTTTTCTGAGAATTTTACGATTTTACGAAAATTCTTACGGGGTCGGTAAATTACTGGTTCCGGGATTTTTATAATTAAAATTATAAGGTATTTCTCAAAAGGATTTCATTTTAAGTCTTCTTATATTATTATAGATTTTTGGTGAAAATTAGGAGTCGTTCCGAGATACTTGAAATTCGGACGATTTCGGTATTTTCCGAAATGTTTTCCGTACTTTCGACCTTGACCCGGGAACCCGCGGTTTTAATATTATAATTTTCTGAGTTAGAGAAAATATCCTTTCATTTAATTTTCTTTCCTTTTTCCTTTTTCCATTTTCCTTTCCTTCTTCATGAAGCCAAAGGATTTTGAATTTCCAAAAGTCCATTTTTCTTTCCAAAATTGCACTTCCACACACTTCCTCATTAATGACCTTCATTAATGACCTCCACCTCATCTCCACATGGCCACTTGTGAGTGGCCAAAGATGACACCTCACATCCACTTGGCTCCATTTGATTGGTCAAGAAAATATCTCATTTCACACTTTGCACAAAAGCCCCTCTCTATTATTTAATTACTTCTCCTTTACAAACTCAAATCCTATTTAAACAAAACCCTTTACATTTTTATCTTTTTCTTCATTTCCTCAAGAATTCCACACTTAGCAAAATCCCTCTCCTTCTCTAAAGCAAACCCTAGGTTCTCTTCCATCTCAAGCAACTACAACTTGTTGATTTGGGATCGTCCGGGTTATCGCCGAGAATCACCAACTTGATTCGGAACCTCCGGAACTCGTAGAAATTCCTAACGACCGTTAGAGGTGAGTATTTTTACTCACCAAGACTCGTAATTTTCCTAGTATATTTATGATGATAGATCATGTCACGATATGTTATAAAAATCGTATTTTTATCTATCCAAAACACCCACTACAAAAATCTGATTTTTCAGAACAGACCATAGTTTATTCCAGAACTCCGGTCGACCGGCCCCATGGGGGCAGTCGACCGATGTGTACAAACGTGCACAGATTTGGGCTAGCGGTCGACCGGTTAACCAACCAGTCGACCGGCTTAGGAGACCTGGAGCTCACCTGGAGCTCACATTCGGTACGGTCGACCGGCAGTCGACCGGTACTCGACCGCCAGTGCAAAGCCCAGTCGACCGGCAGTCGACCGGTCAATTCTGGAGCTCACGCACTTTGGCCAGTCGACCGGCAGTCGACTGGCACCCTACCGCCTTCACAATTCCCGGTCGACCGGCAGTCGACCGGAGGTCGACCGATAGGCTAAACCTGGGCCAGAATTCTTTTTCCTTTTCTGTTTTAAATTTTGATCTTACATTGATACATATGTGATATGTTAATCTTGTTTATGCTTCATAATTGCTACCACATGACATGTTACTTGGTGAACATCACCACTTATACTTCATGACTTGATATCATGTATTTTCATGTTAGAACTTGTTAATTGATACGTATCTCCCCACTTTATCATGCCATCACTTATACCAAGCATGATACACTCGACTTTTTGCATAAAATGGACCAACTTATACATGGGTCGGGGGAAACATGCGGATATCGATATGTGTTCGTGTTTACAGTGGCTTTAGGTATATTGTACAATCATGTTTCCGGTCTGACCTGAGGGCCTCCAGGGGACCGAGGGGAGAGCTGGCTCCCTTATTCCTTACTTCATTATTATAAAGGGCATTCATAAGTCCCTCCTGGATAGGCCTCGCGGCTGTTTCCGTCTCCATGCAGCGGAATACCCTTGACCGTGGTCCCGGGCAAGCACGGGACCCACTGTAAACATAGTTCGTCGATACAACCGCTATTTCCAATAACAACCTTGTATTACTAGGATATGGATGTATGTGTGTGGGATGTACACTCAAACACATACCTAGATATCACAGTAAGACAAGTAATAATAATAAGGTATTACTTGTAGATCTCTTGCATTAGGACTTGTCTTTTATGCTTTATATCTATTATTGTTCTATCTTACTTACATGTCCTTTAGCCACTTGGCCATAGCTTGTTTATTATTATATGTCTTGATTCCTTGGATTTGCATATTCAGATTCCGAGACCTGGAACGAAGTGGATCCTTCCACGGAAGATCAGGCATACTTCAGTGAGCAGGCTGACCAGCTCTTCTAGTTCCCTCGTGCCGTACTCTTCTTTTTGGCTCACGCGTCTCCATTTCTTACGTGAGCACCTTGTGTAAAGCTTTGTATATATTCTTTTGGACTTGGTTGTGAAAACAAAACACTTGTAAAGTGTAACAGTTATCATAACTTGTATAACTTTGTATTTGTACTTTCTAGTTGGCATATGAATATACCACGCTTTGTGTTATACTCTGATTCTGTATTGTACTTTTATGCTTAGCGTATATACGTGGGGGCAGTTCTGACCTACGTATATACGTCGCAGTGACGTGTCCGTATCCGCCAGGATCGGGGCGTTACAGGTTGGTATCAGAGCCTAGGCTCTCAAACCGAAAGTACAATAAGTGGCAAATTCTAGTAATTTGCTTATGCCAATTACAATGTACAAAGTTATAGAGTCCTTCCTGATTCCTTCATTAATCAATTCCTTCGTATCCTAAACTCCTTTCAATTGTTTCCAATTCCAATTAGCATTCGATATGGAGAGGCGATCGGGTCGTAACAACGTCGGGCAGGTCCCGAATGGACCCGTAGGCGGAGAGAATGCTGAGGTCCTGCAGATCATTCAGACTATGCTGGGGAACCAGAAACAGCAGATGGACAATCAGCAGCAGCAGACCGAACTCCTTAGGCAAGAGCTAGCAGCCCCGAAGGAGCAGAAGCCGGGAAATGTCTCGGATTTCAGGAGATTGCAGCCTGCGATATTCACGGGGAGTGAGAAGCCATTGGAGGCGGAACAATGGTTGACGGACACGACTGACCTGCTGAACGCAGCCCGTGTCCCGCAGGAGAGCCAAGTTGAAGTCGCTAAGATCCAGCTGAAAGACATAGCGCGGACTTGGTGGCTTGCAGAGGAGGCCCGCTTGGAGAAGCCCGTTACTTGGGACGCCTTCTCCAAGAGTTTCTACCGCCGTTTCTTCCCTGCGACGGCGCAGAAAGAGATGGAGGAGCAATTCATCAGGCTCCAGCAGGGGATCAAGTCTGTGGACGAGTATGCCGCAGACTTCCTTAGACTCAGCCGTTTCGCTCCTTATATGGTGACAGATGAAGAGAAGCGAGCGAGCAGGTTTCAGCAGGGTCTTCAGATGAGGATTCAGATGTACCTGATGCCCCAGCAGCTGAAGACCTATGCAGATGTTCTCTCTATCGCTCGGGAAGTCGAGCGTGGGTTTGAGAAGACGCAGGGGGATCAGATGAGACAGCAGGCTATGAAGAGGCCCTTTGTGCCAATGGGAAGAGGAGGCCCGTTCAGAGCAGCCAAGGTACAGATGAGGCAACCCTTTAGGCCAGCTCCTTACCAGCCAGGGCCTATCTGCAACTTCTGTCTGAAACCTGGGCACACTCGAGCAAATTGCCGTAGGGCGAATGGGTGGTGCCTGATATGTGGTTCAAGAGATCATCCGATGGAGGCTTGTCCCCATAGGAGAACGGGGATGGTTGGTCAAGCTATGCCGGCACTACCAGGACCGAGTGGACAGCGGGCAGTACCAGGGCCACTTGAGCAGAGAAGCCAGGGACCGGTGATGAGGAGAGCACCCCTTCCTCCACAGCATATGATTCGCCCAGTGCAGAGAGGAGGTAGGACAGCAGCCGGGCGTGGCAGAGGTCAGGCTTACAACCTGACAGAGGCAGAGGCTGAGGCTTCAGAGGAAGTGATTACAGGTAACATCAGAGTACACTCAAAGCCTGTTCTCGCTTTATTCGACTCTGGTGCATCCCATTGTTACATCTCAGATAAATTTGTGGCTATACATTCTATTCCTGTTAGATTATTAGACCACAAATGGGAGATAAGTACAGGGAATGGGGTAGTCTTATCATCTAGAGTGTGTACTGATTGTCCAGTGGAACTATGTGACAAAGTCTTAGCCATAGATATGCTCGTGCTCGACACTAAAGGGTACGACGTGATCTTAGGCATGACTTGGCTTAGTCAGTACTACGCTGTGATTGATTGTAGGGAGAAGAAGATCAAGTTTAGAATTCCCCTTCAGCCTGAGTTTCAGTTTAGTGGAGAAGTGAAGTCCACTAAGGGAAAGCAGATCATTTCTTCGGAGGTTCAGAAGCAGAAGGTGCCAGTGTGGGATGAATTCCCGGAGGTGTTTGCTGAGATCACAGGACTGCCACCTGTCAGGATGATTGAGTTCTCCATCGAGACTATTCCAGGAGCAGCACCTATATCTAAAGCTCCGTACAGGATGGCACCGACGGAGTTAGAAATCCTGAAGAAGCAGCTACAGGAGTATTCAGATAAAGGACTGATCAGGCCAAGTACTTCACCGTGGGGAGCTCCAGTACTATTGGCCAATAAGAAGGATGGTAGCAAGAGACTTTGTATCGATTATAGAGAATTGAACAAAGTCACCATCAAGAACAGGTATCCCCTTCCCAGGATTGATGATTTATTTGATCAGCTTCATGGAGCCCGTGTATTCTCCAAGTTGGACTTACAGTCGGGTTACCATCAGCTGGGGGTAAAGAAGGAGGATATACCGAAGACGGCATTTAGGACCCGATACGGCCACTATGAGTTTCTAGTAATGCCTTTCGGAGTCACTAATACCCCTGCAGTGTTTATGGACTTGATGAACCGAGTGTTCTCGCCCTTCTTGGATCAGTTTGTTGTTGTTTTCATCGACGACATCTTGATCTATTCAAAGAACAACCGGGAGCATGAAGAACACTTAAGAATTGTGTTGCAGACACTTCAGCAGGAACAGCTTCATGCCAAGAGGAGTAAGTGTGAATTCTGGCTGGACAGTATAGCATTCCTCGGACATGTGGTGTCAGCAGAAGGTATCTCAGTTGATCCGAGTAAGGTCCAGGCAGTAAGGGATTGGCCAGTTCCGAGGACGGTGACGGAGATAAAGAGTTTTCTTGGACTAGCTGGCTATTACAGACGCTTCGTCCAGGATTTCTCTCGGATTGCAGCTCCGTTAACCCAGCTTACCCGGAAAAGAGTAAAGTACATTTGGACAGAGGAGTGTGATGCAGCCTTCGAGCAGTTGAAACAGAAGCTCATTTCGGCTCCCATCTTGAGAACTCCCTCAGGGAGAGGAGGAATGGTCATCTTTAGTGATGCTTCAGGTAAAGGCCTGGGATGTGTGCTTATGCAACATGATCATGTTATAGCATACGCATCCAGGCAGTTGAAACCTCATGAGAGGAATTACCCAACTCATGACTTGGAGTTGGCAGCAGTGATCTTTGCCTTGAAGATTTGGAGGCACTATCTTCTGGGAGATAGAGTGCTGATATATACAGATCACAAGAGCCTCAAGTATATCTTTTCTCAGAAAGAGCTGAACATGAGGCAGAGACGGTGGCTGGAGCTTATGGCTGATTATGACATTGACTTGCAATACCATCCAGGTAAGGTCAATACAGTTCCTGATGCCCTGAGCAGAATGCCAGAGAACAGGGTACTTGTTCAGTTCACTCAGCAAAAGGAGTTGATTCAGGATTTTATCAGATTGGATTTGATGGTAGTTCGAGGAGCTGAGAGGACAGGACAGCTTATGGCCTTACAGATCCAGTCATCTTTGATAGAGGAGATTAAGGAAGCACAGAAGGAGGATCCCAGACTTCAGACATTCAGAGATCAGGTAGAGGCTGGATTGAGGACGGATATCTGTATTCGTCCTGATGATGCCTTATACTTTGGAGATAGACTTTGTGTTCCCCAGGGGGAAGTGAGACAGAAGATTTTGGCTGAAGCCCACAGTTCGGCATATTCTATACATCCTGGGGGAAACAAGATGTACCAGGACCTGAAGAAACACTTTTGGTGGAATGCCATGAAGAGAGAGATAGCTCAGTTTGTGGCTAAGTGCTTGGTGTGCCAGCAGATAAAGATCGAGCATCAGAGATCAGCTGGACTTCTTCAACCTTTGCCAATACCCGAGTGGAAGTGGGAGCATATCACGATGGACTTTGTCACAGCATTACCTCGTAGTCCCAAAGGTAATAATGCTGTGTGGGTCATCATTGATCGCCTCACTAAGTCAGCCCATTTCATTCCATTCCGGGTAGGACAGACAACTGAGGTTTTGGCAGAGAAGTATATGAAGGAAGTAGTTCGTCTGCATGGAGTGCCAGTCAGTATTGTCTCAGACAGAGACACGAGATTTAGATCTCATTTCTGGGAGAGTCTCCAAGAAAGTCTAGGCACTCGTCTGAAGTTCAGTACAGCTTATCATCCTCAGACAGACGGACAATCTGAGAGGACCATTCAGATCCTCGAAGATATGCTTAGAGCCTGCATGATTGAGTTCAGGGGTTCATGGGAAGACCATCTTCACTTGGCCGAGTTTTCTTATAACAACAGCTACCAGGCAAGTATAAAGATGGCACCTTTTGAGGCACTGTATGGGAGGAAGTGCAGGTCACCGATTTGTTGGGATGAAATCGGTGAGAGGAGCCTATTGGGACCAGAGATGCTGATGCAGACTACAGAAAAGGTCAGAGTTATCAGAGAGCATCTCAGAGCAGCTCAGAGTAGGCAGAAGAGTTGGGCAGATTCTCAGAGGAGGCCATTGGAATTCGGAGTTGGAGATCATGTGTTCTTGAAGATTTCACCGACCAAGGGAGTAATCCGGTTCGGCACTCGTGGGAAGCTAAGTCCGAGATATATCGGCCCATTCGAGATATTGGATCGAGTGGGAGATGTGTCTTATCGATTGGCATTGCCGCCATCGTTGGACGGAGTTCATAATGTTTTCCACGTGTCTCAGTTGAGGCGGTATGTGAAGGATGATAGCCATATCTTGGATCATTCCGAACTGGAGTTACAACCGGACTTATCATATCAGGAGCATCCGATGGCCATCTTGGACAGAAGTGTGAAGACACTAAAGAACAAGGCTATACCTTTAGTGTTGGTGTCTTGGAATCGGCATGTGCCGGGAGAAGCTACATGGGAACGAGAGGACGTTATCCGAGAGCGATATCCTCAACTCTTCACCACTTGGTAAGATTCTTTCCTTCTATTCTTCGTTATCTTCCGTCATATTCTTATCCATCTGTTTCCTTTCCCTTGTTGCCTTTCACTTTACGAAATTTCGAGGACGAAATTTTTGTAAGGTGGATAGATTGTAATACCCCGTTTCCAGAATACGTACCTTGTTGCGTATTCAGCTTTTCAGTCGTATTCTTCGTTTTACTTCCCGTATTTAATCAATTTTAATTTCAAATATCATTTCCTAATATATTAGATTTTATGTGATTTTCTGGAATTTTCTGGAATTAAAATGAATTTCTTCAAAACCGGTGTCGACCAGCGCCGCTGATCAATTTTCTGATTTTTATTTTCCAAACTGTTAGGAATTTCCAGAAAGTCCTTTAGACTTTATGAATGAGGATCATCTTTCTTAACTAAAGCCTTTTTCTGAGAATTTTACGATTTTACGAAAATTCTTACGGGGTCGGTAAATTACTGGTTCCGGGATTTTTATAATTAAAATTATAAGGTATTTCTCAAAAAGGATTTCATTTTAAGTCTTCTTATATTATTATAGATTTTTGGTGAAAATTAGGAGTCGTTCCGAGATACTTGAAATTCGGACGATTTCGGTATTTTCCGAAATGTTTTCCGTACTTTCGACCTTGACCCGGGAACCCGCGGTTTTAATATTATAATTTTCTGAGTTAGAGAAAATATCCTTTCAATTTAATTTTCTTTCCTTTTTCCTTTTTCCATTTTCCTTTCCTTCTTCATGAAGCCAAAGGATTTTGAATTTCCAAAAGTCCATTTTTCTTTCCAAAATTGCACTTCCACACACTTCCTCATTAATGACCTTCATTAATGACCTCCACCTCATCTCCACATGGCCACTTGTGAGTGGCCAAAGATGACACCTCACATCCACTTGGCTCCATTTGATTGGTCAAGAAAATATCTCATTTCACACTTTGCACAAAAGCCCCTCTCTATTATTTAATTACTTCTCCTTTACAAACTCAAATCCTATTTAAACAAAACCCTTTACATTTTTTATCTTTTTCTTCATTTCCTCAAGAATTCCACACTTAGCAAAATCCCTCTCCTTCTCTAAAGCAAACCCTAGGTTCTCTTCCATCTCAAGCAACTACAACTTGTTGATTTGGGATCGTCCGGGTTATCGCCGAGAATCACCAACTTGATTCGGAACCTCCGGAACTCGTAGAAATTCCTAACGACCGTTAGAGGTGAGTATTTTTACTCACCAAGACTCGTAATTTTCCTAGTATATTTATGATGATAGATCATGTCACGATATGTTATAAAAATCGTATTTTTATCTATCCAAAACACCCACTACAAAAATCTGATTTTTCAGAACAGACCATAGTTTATTCCAGAACTCCGGTCGACCGGCCCCATGGGGGCAGTCGACCGATGTGTACAAACGTGCACAGATTTGGGCTAGCGGTCGACCGGTTAACCAACCAGTCGACCGGCTTAGGAGACCTGGAGCTCACCTGGAGCTCACATTCGGTACGGTCGACCGGCAGTCGACCGGTACTCGACCGCCAGTGCAAAGCCCAGTCGACCGGCAGTCGACCGGTCAATTCTGGAGCTCACGCACTTTGGCCAGTCGACCGGCAGTCGACCGGCACCCTACCGCCTTCACAATTCCCGGTCGACCGGCAGTCGACCGGAGGTCGACCGATAGGCTAAACCTGGGCCAGAATTCTGTTTCCTTTTCTGTTTTAAATTTTGATCTTACATTGATACATATGTGATATGTTAATCTTGTTTATGCTTCATAATTGCTACCACATGACATGTTACTTGGTGAACATCACCACTTATACTTCATGACTTGATATCATGTATTTTCATGTTAGAACTTGTTAATTGATACGTATCTCCCCACTTTATCATGCCATCACTTATACCAAGCATGATACACTCGACTTTTTGCATAAAATGGACCAACTTATACATGGGTCGGGGGAAACATGCGGATATCGATATGTGTTCGTGTTTACAGTGGCTTTAGGTATATTGTACAATCATGTTTCCGGTCTGACCTGAGGGCCTCCAGGGGACCGAGGGGAGAGCTGGCTCCCTTATTCCTTACTTCATTATTATAAAGGGCATTCATAAGTCCCTCCTGGATAGGCCTCGCGGCTGTTTCCGTCTCCATGCAGCGGAATACCCTTGACCGTGGTCCCGGGCAAGCACGGGACCCACTGTAAACATAGTTCGTCGATACAACCGCTATTTCCAATAACAACCTTGTATTACTAGGATATGGATGTATGTGTGTGGGATGTACACTCAAACACATACCTAGATATCACAGTAAGACAAGTAATAATAATAAGGTATTACTTGTAGATCTCTTGCATTAGGACTTGTCTTTTATGCTTTATATCTATTATTGTTCTATCTTACTTACATGTCCTTTAGCCACTTGGCCATAGCTTGTTTATTATTATATGTCTTGATTCCTTGGATTTGCATATTCAGATTCCGAGACCTGGAACGAAGTGGATCCTTCCACGGAAGATCAGGCATACTTCAGTGAGCAGGCTGACCAGCTCTTCTAGTTCCCTCGTGCCGTACTCTTCTTTTTGGCTCACGCGTCTCCATTTCTTACGTGAGCACCTTGTGTAAAGCTTTGTATATATTCTTTTGGACTTGGTTGTGAAAACAAAACACTTGTAAAGTGTAACAGTTATCATAACTTGTATAACTTTGTATTTGTACTTTCTAGTTGGCATATGAATATACCACGCTTTGTGTTATACTCTGATTCTGTATTGTACTTTTATGCTTAGCGTATATACGTGGGGGCAGTTCTGACCTACGTATATACGTCGCAGTGACGTGTCCGTATCCGCCAGGATCGGGGCGTTACAAATATACACATCTCCATTCACGCAAACACACAAATACACATACATGAATTAACACACACACCCATTCCACATTGCACCACACACATAATAATAATTCACAACAGAGAGAAGAGAGAATACTCACAGAGATAGGTGAAGAATAAGAGGGAGGAAGGCACGCCATGAGTTGCGCGTTCTCTGGGGTTCGCCGGAGATGATGGCGGGGGTGCGGTGGGGGTTGATGGTTCCGAGGGGTCGCCGGGATCGCCGTGGATGAGTCGTCAAGCTCCGACACTGATCTCGACAGTGGTGGTGCGTGGGCTTTGGTGCTCAAACATAGAGTGGTGGAGGTTGGAACCTGGGGGTCTCGGCCAACCAAGGAGGAGGCCAAGGCAGCTCGACAGGGGTTGCTGCTCGCGCTTGGGTATACAAGGGAGCGGGCTTGGGGCTATGCACCTTGGAGAGGAAGAGGGTGGTTGGGCTTCGTGGGAGGATCTCCGGCGATGGCGGCTCACGCACAGGGATAGACGGCAGCAAGGCGGCGCGACGGAGGAGAGGGTGCTGCGCGTTGCTTGAGTGGCTGCGTGGAGGCAGCGCAGCAAGGGGGTGGTGTTGGCGCACGGAGGCGGAGCCCAAGGCTCCGGGCTGCTGTTGGAGGCGGCAAGGGTATGATGTGCCATGTGGAGGTGCTCGCGGCCTCGGTGGGGAGATAGGCACGACTCCGGCATTGACGGAGGAGGCTGATGGTAGCCTGGACGCTGCCATGGCTACGAGGAGACCGGGTGGAGATCTGTGTGGATGGTGATGCGGCAAATGGGGGAGGAGAAAAAAGATTAGGTTTAGGGTTAATTTTTAGATTAGGGTTAGGTTTAGGATTAATATTTTATAGGATTATAATGGGTTGTGGGTTTAGGCTTATTGGTTAATGGGTTTGAGGGTTTAGATAATGAGTAAGAACAAGGATAATGGATACGGGCTAAAGGATTTAGATTATAGGATAAAGGGTAAGGATTAGGTTAATGGGTTTGAGAATAAGAGAGAAAGAAATAAGAAACATAATAATAATAATAATTAACATAACAACAATAATATTAGCATTAACATTAATAATAATAACTAAGAATAATAACAATAATAACTATAATACTAGTATTTAATCATAATAAAAATAATAATAATCAATAATAATAATTATAAATAACAATAACAAAATTAATAATAATGATAATTAACAACTACCACTACCACTACCACTAAAATTAATACTAATATTAAATAAATAAATAAAATAATACTAATACTAATAATATTAATAAATAATAATCATAATTGAAGATAATAATAATTACTACTAAATATAGCAATTAATCCTAATAATAACAATATTAACAACAAATAATATTAATAATAATCACGATAATAATACTAATAATAAATAAAGCTAAATTAACATTTAATATTTCAAAACCATTTGTATATTTAATATAAAAATAATCACAAGAAGGGGAAGTAATAAATTAAGTTAACTAATAATAATTAAAAATAATCAGTAAATCAAAATAAATATTTTAGAAAATAAAAATACAGTATTACTATCTAACGATATTACATTCTTCCCACCTTATAAAAATTTCGTCCCCGAAATTTTCATATGGTAGGGAATGATAAGAGAAACCAAAATCAAAAGAGAAAACAAACAAGCTTTCACATCGTCTCTGTGGGGCCCTACAATTCCGCTGCGCTATTCTGACTTCTGCGGCAGGCTTCAACATGGAGCGACTAGATTCAAGAGAAAAAATCAGAGAAATAGAATCAAGATAGAAAATGGGGATCAAAATAGAGATTCAGATCACTCTAAAATTAGAAATGTAATCAAGAATATAAAAGGTTCAAGAGATAGATTCCAGAAGGGAGGACGATTAATTTCAAATGGAGTCAATATCATTGTATGGATAGTATATGTACACTGCAGTGTAATTATAACTCATTTCAAGTTACCGGCGTGAACTAGGTACTACTTATGAAAATTGAAAGACAAAAGTCAATATCGCAAGTCGAAAACCTGGCTCAGATACCGAGAAAACTCTGTCACATTTCGCTTCCCAAAGTACGTGAAAATGGAGTCGCGACGAGAGTTGGCGATGTATATACGCGAGGAGAATGCCCCACGTATACACGCTAAGCGTAAGTAACCTGAGCAAGGTATAAAAATCTACCATCATAAATCAATATCACTGCAACGATACATATAAATAATTACACATGATAAGAGATGAATAAAAGAATGATATGACAACTGAAAACGATATATGGATGATAAGGAATCAACATAGATAAAGATTAAGTAAGATTACCGGTAATCAGATAGAGATAACTTCAGATTCCTCAAGATGCCTGTGATCCTCTCCAAGTATTTGATCAGCAATAAATAGCCACAGATATAAATATGTAAATTCAGAGAGTCAAAACTCCTAGTGAATGTATAAGAATAAAAGGGGAAGTGCATGTGTAATACCCCGTTCCCGGAATACGTACTTAGTTGCGTATTCAGATTTTCGGTCGTATTTTTTCGATTTGTTTCCTGTATTTATTCTGTATTATGAATTCCTTATATGATTGTTTTGTCTTGGATTTGGATTCGTGGATTCGGAGTCAGCCCTAGTCTGAACCGAAGGCCCGATCCTAGAGTATTACTCGATTTAGATATTCTGATAATTAGAATTGACCGATTTTAGTTTTAAATATCATTTTCCAATATTATATATTTTCTATGATTTTCTAGATTTTTCTGGAATTAAAATGAAAGTCTTCAAAACCGGTGTCGGCCAGTGCCGCTGACCGATTCCTGGATTTTTAATTCTCAAACAGTTTGGAATTTCATGATGGTCCTTTAGGCTTTATTCCTTAGAATCATATTTTCTACCTACATTCTTTTTCTGAGAATTTTATGAATTTATGAAAATTCCATCGGAGTCGGTAGATAACTGATTCCGGGATTTTTAGTTTTAAAACTATAAAGTATTTCTTCAAACGGATTTCACTATTGGTCTTTATATATTATTATTGATTTTTGGTAATTATTTCGGGTCGTTCCGAGATACTTGAAATTCGGACGATTCCGGTATTTTCCCGGAAGATTTCCGCATCCGCAACTGAATCCCGGGAATCCGCCACTTCCATTATTTTCATCTTCTTTCCCAAGAAAATATCTTCTCATTATAATTTCTTTTCCATTTTTCCTTTTCCTTTATTTCTTTCCTTCCTCCACAAGCCTAGCTTTTCCTATTTTCCAAAATCCCAAAATTCCTTTTTCTTCACCAACTTCCACCAAGATATCTCCACCACAAATATCTCATTCTCTCTCTCTCCCATGGCCGGCCAAGTGGCCAAAAGAGGGACACTCACCTCACCTCTCCTATTTGCAAAAACCCCCCTCTCTTCTTTCATATTTACACCTCCTTCACAAAAGTCAAAACCTATATAAACTTTTCCTTTACATTCTATTTCATTTTTCTTCACTTCTCTTTTTCTCTTCTTCACTTCTCAAAGGAGAAGCCTTCACCTTCACCAAACCCTAACCTCCATCTCCCCCTTCATCTCCACCACCACAACTACTCCAACCTCTTCCCTTCATCTTCCTCCTCCTTCATCTCCATGGGAAACACCACCAAGGTCATCAACTCTACCAAAACCCCAACTTCTTCTTCATCATCAACTTCCATCACTACCACCATCACTCCATCACCTTGTGCTTCTCTTAGGTAAGTGTTCTTCATCACCAAGACTTGATTTATTTCCTAGTATACTTAAGTTTACATATCATGTTCACTTGTGTCTTCAATTTATGATTTTTGGATCATCAAACACAAACCCTAGAAAATCTGTTCTGTTTGCTGTTTCCAGTCGATTAGTCGACTAGACCTATAGATTAGTCGACTATAAACCCTTAGTTGAAACGTAACCTTTCTGGAAACACAGTTTTAGTCGACTTACCTATTTTCCTAGTCGACTAGAGGCCCTTAGTCGACTACACCCTTGACCCTAGTCGACTAACCCTTCCTGGACCAGAAACCTTAACTCTCTATATCTCAGATTTAGTCGACTTAACATAACTGTTAGTCGACTTGTCATGTCTGTTAGTCGACTACCCATATGACCCTAGTCGACTAACCTTTTCCTGAAACAGAAATCCAACTCTCTGGATCACAGTATTAGTCGACTACCCCATCTTCCTAGTCGACTAACCCCTCTATTAGTCGACTACCCTGTCCACCCAGTCGACTAATTATTGGCTGTCTGTTATAGTTGCTTATCTTCTTAACTTTGGATCTTATACTTGGTTCATGTATTTGTATCTTGTACTTCATGACTCGTTACTTGATATGTATTACTTGACTTGTCATTTGACAAACATCATCTTACCTTCTCTTTTTCTCTCTCCCCTTCTCTCTACATATTTATATCAGGTTTTGTGGCGCATCCCAAGCTTCCGTGGATTACGGCTCTTTCGGTATTTTGGAGTTTAGGCGAGTATTCTCACTCGCTACTTTCTTGTATGCGAGTAGTCTCGCCTCTATTTGAGTTTCCCGTTTCATCGGTCGATAAGTATTTCGCTTCTTATTTCCATATTCATGTATTGCACTACATTGCTTGTATTATGGTAGCTTCATCTTGTACTTGTACCATGCTTATGATATGCTTGTTTCTTCATCATATACCATGCGTGGCCGACCCTTCGTGGTCGTTGGACTTGGAGTCACTTCCATGTTATTACTTGCTATTATTTCAGACCTGTCAGTTGCATGCTTCCTTTTAACACATGTATATCACCTAACTTCCAGTATGTTATCACCTGACCACCTGACATGCCACTATCTGGCAAGACCATCTTGTTATGTCATGACTTACCCAGACTTATTATCAATCCATTGTTATGCATGTTACTTGATATACATCACCATTTATCATGCTATCTCTTGACACCAAGCATGATACACCGATTCTTATAATTATCACGATAAAGGAATGTGGTACCTGATTACTGTTATGTACTGATCACTGTTATGTATCCCTGTTATGATATTGCTCATTCCCGAAATCTGATAATTATGTTCATAAGCTATAAAAAGGACAACTTGTATGGGTATGGGAGGAAGTGATGGATGCCGGAATGATATCTTGCTTATAGTGATGGGATATAAAAGTATGTATATATATATATATATATATATATATATATATATATATATATATATATATATATATATATATATATATATATATATATATATATATATATATATATATATATATATATATATATATACTGGCGGTAAGTGTTATGATATTACTGTTAGGGGGACTTTGGGCCTCCAAAGCCGGTTCCAGGTGTATGGAAACCACTATAAGAAGTTCTATCAGTTCTCCATCTACTTCCGTTAACAACCCTCGACTTGCTTATATATGGATGTATGTGGGTTGGCCGTACACCAGGTCACATACCGAGATATATGGGTCAGACGAGTAATAATAATAATAGGTGTTTCCTGTGACCCCAGTTATGATTACTGTTATGATTCCTGTTTTGATACCTGTTATGCACTCTTGTCACATCTGTTATGTATTCTTGTTATGACTACTTTGCAACTCTGATTCTATACGCTTAGATATTCGGTGGCATGAGATAACGGTATATAGATGAGGGTTTCCTTGTTTGGATTATTCCTTCGATGTACTAGTCTCATGGGACCGTAACCTAAGCGTATACAATCAATTTTGCTTGTGATCAGTTTTACTTCGGATTTCCTGTTTTCGATTGTTACGTTATACCCGTTCTTATATATACTTCATTTGTGTTCTAACCTTCCTGTCATCTGAGTTTCTCACTTGTGATCCTCCTGGCTCGCCACCTGGCTTTGTATCCTACTCGCCTGGGGAGTTTCACTGACTCCCCTGGATTCTCATGTCCAGGATTCGGAGCTTGGAGCGTGTAGATTCTCTCCCCTTGCGGATCAGAGTAGCGCAGCGGCAGCGTGGATCTTCAGCCGATCATCCAGAGCTCCATTCTTCCAGGCCCCCTTGTGAGTCTCTCGAGTTTTCCTTTGCAAACTCGTGAGTGCCCTTTTTCTATTCATACTTGTACATTCCTTGTATACATGTATGTGGACACCCTTTTATACTGTTCATATATGTATATCTTTTGTACTCTCGCATTTGCGCCTATCTGTGATGTATTATTATTGTAATATTCATCACCTCTGGTGATAACTCTGTAATTGTATGTATATATGTGTTGGAATGTATAATGCACCATATGCTTCCGTACTCTGATTCTTGTCTGTACTGATGCTTAGCGTATATACGGGAGGGTAGTTTTGACCTACGTATATACGTCGCAGTGACGTCCCCGTATCCGTGGAATCGGGGCGTTACAGCATGTGTATATAACATGTGAGCAGATGATTGCATATAACATGTAAGCAGATGATAAAATATATACTAGAATAAAGCTGAAATAACAGGAATAACATAAATAGACAGTAAATAAGGTAGTCAGTAATAGATCTAGATGTCCAAACATGTCATGGTACTATCGGGTGTCTATCATAACATGTATACATGTATTGAGTGAATACAATCAGTGTCAGTACATTATGAATAATTTGTTATTATTATTATTATGTCAGCGAACACCAATTGTCACATGCAGTAACGCATCCCAACTACACCTATCACATGTCTCAATCGAAGTCCTAAGCTATTGAAACTGATTGGTTGGAGATATTGTCTATGCTTTAGGTGGGTCCCGTGCATACCCGAGACCACGACCCAAATGCCTGGCGCTGAACCAGGCCATACCGCCAGGTACTATAGTAACAGTAAAACAGTAACGGTATGGGATGTCAGTTATGCCCGGGAACCTAGCAGTGGAACCCTATTTCGACCTCGCAACCTTATCCTAGGTCCACCCAAAATACAGACTCTATCTCCTCCAATAATTTTTTCAATTCTGGTGTAAGTTGTCCATTTACATTATTATTTAATCTAGTTATAACAATCAATATCCACGTTACTTAGAATACTGGGACGGTGACAGTAATAGTATAGTATATCATTAAACAATAATCGTATACATGGTGAACAGTAATAAGAGCAGTAAACAGTATCAGTTACCGTGTATACGATGAACAATAGGACTGTACATAGTGTTACAGTCTAACAATACTTTCCCAGCGGTTTCAGTAACATGAAAAAATACCAGTAACAGGTCTAGACACTGATCAATAGACAGTTTCATCCATATGCTCTAGATATAACGGTAACATGATCCATCAACTCATAATCACCCAACAATCACTGCAAATATCGAGTACTAAATCTATCGTCAATGTAATCCGATACAATAAACCGCAAGTCCAATATACCAGTGATCAGTTCTCTCATCCTATTAATCTACTCTAATACTCTAAGTCACAAATAACTGAGATAAAACAATAATTATTGTCAAACTCTGAATATATATCAATGAAATCACTCTCACAATATATATCTGCCTCTATAACTGAATAACTAAATCAATCAAGATCATGAAGAGCAGCCTACTGATTATCCTCAAGATAAATTTAAATCAACAGATACTGAATCATAAATAAGAGTAGAGTATCCTCGAATAATATGTAATCTAAAGTAATCTACAACTGATACTCAACATCTATACTCAACAATATCATTTCTAAATAAATCTGAAATACTCACAACTATAAATCCAGCTACTTCAATCTCATCAGAGTACTATTCAAAATCTTCTGTAAGGAATATAGATCTCGAGTCAACTCTAACTATCACTAAGTCTGTATTTAAGTCCAAGTATCAAGAAGGTCGGTCTCTTCCTAAAGTAACAACACATTTAATCCGTCCTCAATATCCTAAAGAGTCCCCATCAAAATAGTCATCAAAAAATTGCCTGATAAATACCTTAAATAAATATATTATTTATTCACAAGCATGAACTAGTCCAATCTAAAAATCAATCCAATCACAGTCTAAAATCCCTCAAAACTAGATCCGTATCCGAAATGGTTACACATGAAATGACATAAGTCCAATATCTCAATACAAAGATACAAAGTCTATATACATCTGATGCTCAATATCAATAAGGTAACATCAAGAACTACCATGAAACTCTAAATACCACCAAGCATATAAGAAACTGATACCTGACAATTTAGCTCTCATCAACTCACCAGTCAATCAACAGATAGTTATCATGCAAGTTTCAATTCACCAAATAATCACCAAATAATGTCCGAACAATACCTCAAATAAATATACTATTTAACCACAAATATGAATCAAACAATCTCAAGATCAATCCAAGTCACAATCAAAAGTATACTACAACTAGTCTTGAATTAAAAGTGGTAATCCTCTACACATGAAATGATGTTGATAAACGCTTTTATCAACTAAATAAATAATACGGCACTAACTGATGTCTCATGAAGGAATGCAGATAATAATACTTATAAAATATATCAATCGCACATGAAATGATACGAGTAACATATAAACGGTACTGACAACAGTAAATAAGGAAATAACATAAGAATAAACACTGACATAAAATGACGTTATTTTGAGTTCAAATCACCGTCTAGTCTTCACTGACGAACCAATACGGATCTCCAGATCATCACATGGATTGGTCTTCGAATCGCCAGTGTATCGGGTCCACAACTGGAACAAATTCAAATCTCCTGTAACGGGTCTGGATCTTACCAAACGAGTCTGGATCGCTGTAACACGCAACTGAACACTTATAGACACACGTACACAAATACAACACACAAGGCATATGCACTTTACACATGTGCACACACTCAAGCATACATACATACTCATACATACACTCATATATATGCATATTCTAATATATATACATATACTCACATCCAAACACACTAATACATACATACACCCACGCACCCACAACACACATAAACACACAAATTAAATATACTACACATGCAAACATTAACACACAAATAATATACACTCATCTCCATTCACGCACACACGCAAATACAACATACATGAATTAACACACACCCATTCCCACATTACACCACACACATAATAATAATTCACAACAAAGAGAGAGAGAGAGAGAGAGAGAGAGAGAGAGAGAGAGAATACTTAAAAAGAGAGGTGAAGAATGAGAGGGAGGAAGGCAAACCATGGGTTGTGCGTGCTCTGGGGTCGGCGGAGGACGCTGAGGGGGTCGATGGTTCCGAGGGGTCACCGGGATCGTCGTGGATAAGTCGTCAGGCTCCGGCACTGATCTCGACAGTGGTGGTGCGTGGGCTGTGGTGCTCACGCATGGAAGTGGTGAAGGTGGGAACATGTGGGTCTCGTCCAACAACGGAGGAGGCCAAGGCAGCTCGGCAAGGGCTACCGATGCTGCTCGCGCTCGGGTGTACAGGGGAGCAGGCTTGGGATTATTCACAGCGGAGAGGAAGAGGGCGGCTGGGCTTCGTGGGAGGATCTCTGGCGATGGCAGCTCGCGCACGAGGATGGACGGCGGCAAGGCGGCACGACGGAGGAAGGGGTGCTGCGCGTTGCTTGAGTAGCTGCGTGGAGGGAGCGCAACGAGGGGGTGGTGTTGGTGCACGGAGGCGGAGCCCAAGGCTCCGGGCTACTTTTGGCGACAGCAGGGGGATAATGCACCATGGCGGAGGGTGTTCGCGGCCACGGTGGGGAGATGGGCACGACTCCGGCATTGACGGAGAAGGTTGATGGTGGCCTAGACGCTGCCATGGCTGTGAGGAGACCGGGTGGAGATCTGCGTGGATGGTGATGCGGCAGATGGGGGAGGAGAAAAAGATTAGGTTTAGGGTAAATGTTTAGATTAGGGTTAGGTTTATATAGGATTATAATGGGTTATGGGTTTAGGCATATTGGTTTGATGGGTTTGAGGGTTTAGATAATGGGTAGGAACATGGATAATGGATACGGGCTAAAAGGTATAGATCATGGCATAAAGGGTAAGGATTGGGTTAATGGGTTTGAGAATAAGAGAGAAAGAAATAAGAAACATAATAATAATAATAATAAAATTATCATAACAACAATAATATTAGCATTAACATTAATAATAATAACTAAGAATAATAACAATATTAATAATAATACTAGTATTTAATCATAATAAAAATAATAATAAACACCAATAATAATAATCAATAATACTAATTATAATAATCAATAATACTAATTATAAATAACAATAACAAAATTAATAATAATAATGATAATTAACAACTACCGCTACCACTAATATTAATACTAATATTAAAATTAATAAATAAAATAATACTAACACTAATAATAATAATAATAATTACTACTAAATACATCAATTAATAATAATAACAACAACTAATATTAATAATAGCAACAGTTATAATACTAATAATAAATAAAGCTAAATTAATTAATATTTTGAAACCATTTGTATATTTAATATAATTATAATTACAAGAAGGGGAAGTAATAAATTAAGTTAATTAATAATAATAATTAAAATAATCAGTAAATCAAAATAAAAATTTTAGGAAATAAAAATACAATATTACTAAGTAGGGATGTTACACGAGTTCTGGCTTAATCTAAAATTATTATATCTGACAACCAATCAATGTCACCGATCTAATTGGTTAGGTCGGTAAATATTAGGTGAGAGATTTTTCATGCATAATCCCTATAAAAGAATTACTTAGATTTCTTCTTCAGTGTGTAGAATGGTGCACAAAGAAACTTTAAGTACCCAAAGGGCACACCCTTTATTCTCATCTTTTCATATTTAAATATTTTAACTTTCTACACCATATCCAATGTGGGACAAAATGATTTTACTTTCTTTTAGTCCCCTTTAACTTTTGAATTAGGCCAACTTGTGTCTTGAATATCTTATTCATTCGTAAACAGAATTGAACATGTTAATATACCATGTTCATCTTCAATGGAATGAGAACACGCTCTAACCATTATCCATGTGATTCTATCAACAAATCATACGTTAATTCAGCTCAAAGATTCACTTAAAATTCTTCATTTCCCAACAATATTCATGCCAAATTGAAGAATAAATTTAGGCACAAATGGTGGGATTAGGTGAGGTTGGTATAGAAGGGATGAGAGTTTAGGTGACGTTAGGTGATAAAGAATTAGGACAGTTGTGGATAGCCCCAATTTTTTATCGTGATCTATCTTAAGAGCGTTTTTCATACCAATCTTGTGAGAGAAGCAGGAAAAAGAAAAATGGTTCATCTTAAAACATGAGAATTAGGCTGCATTGGAACACAGAATGCAATATTTTTATCTGTCAAGATTCATATTCCTAGAACTCAAATATTGCACTATATCATGTTTGGTATTATTTTAGCATTCTAGCTAAAAACTATTGTCTCGTTTAATATATAACAACACTTATTTTTTTCAAACTAACCTTGGCGCCGAGGACAGTGGCAGGGACAAGGCGGCGGGAGGTGGCAGTGTCAGTATTTATTGTAGGAGATATACTTGTGTCATTTTTGAAGGATTCGAGGCTGGATCCTTCAGATAAAAATCATTTATTTTAAATAGTTTTTGCATATCCATCAAGTAGGGACAAAATGGATGGATTTGTGTGTAATTCTGTGGTTTTTCCTAATTTGGATTTTTCACGTAATTTTGATATCTTTGATTGATCTGTGATCCCTTCTCTTTTCTTCTTCCGTGTTTTTTCCCCTTTAACAATTTTAGATATGATCTTTTTAGAACAAATAATTTAAAAATTTTAAAAACCTTTGAAAATATGTGCACACACATGTTGCGAGCACAAGGAAGAATGTGATTTAATATTTGAATAGAATAATTGTTGTGCTAGTATGAAAAGGAAATAACTTTGACTTATAACAAGGTTTCACAGTCTAATTCTCTCTCCCCCATGGACCTGATCTAGGCACAATTTGTAACACAAAATCCCCTGTAAATCATAATTTGATCAAGGTAGAATCTACACTCTTTAAAGTTTAGAACAAATTTGATAACAAAACAAGGAGAAAGGTGAAGTTACATGAGAGAGGGAAAAAAATAGCTTCAATCAATAGTTCTTCTCTTTTTATAGTTAACACTTGACGCTATCTAATTGCACCAATCTTATTTCATCATAGTGACATTAGCTCTCTAATCACATTGATCTTATCTAATCACAGTATTAATTAAATTTTCTAAGCAATATTTTAAGATAATTAGATCTCTCCAAGGATTATTCTGCTCAAGAAGATTCTGATGGACTACAAATCAGATTTGGGTTTTTTTATTGTTTGATCCTAGCAATAACCATAAAAGTTTATGAAAAATGCTTTCCCTACAATCTTCTGTACACAAGAGTGAATCCCATGGGTCCCCATGAATGGTATTTATTTTTCCTGAATAGTAGAGTCCACATGTATTACTCCTCCTGTAGAAAAATGTGTAAAGTGTATGTGCGTAGGAAAAGTATTTTTCTAGCTTTACTGACTCAATTAATTCAATACATGAATCAGTCGAGACTAGTCAACTACCTAATTCAAAGCAGTCTTCTACTTACATTGAAATGAGATCTAACTAATTACTTACTCTAACTCATTTCATGATTTACCTCAATAACCAATTAGGATAAGTCATGCAATATTGATTTATGAATTAGAATTTATCTTTCAACTTACTAACAACCCACTATTGATTTTTGGGAAATATGGTCAATGTCCAACTCTTAGTCAACATTCAATCTCATATTAGATACGACAAGGAATTGGACTCTTACAAATCTTACTTGCAGTCACGCCTAGCAAAAATTTAGACTAGCCCAATTGATCAACTATATCTATTAATGAGTGTTCATAAAACATATTCATTTGCAAATTCTTTGTTGAAATTCTCATGAGATCTGAATAATATCTAACTACACCCAACTCCATTTAGGAAATCAATTTTACTCCAAAGTGTAGCGATTCATTTTGGGACTTACCATAACCTCTCACATCCGAGGACAAAATTATTTTATATGAAAAACCTGACGGTCCTTGATAACCTCATTATTTCATATAATAACTTTTTCAAAGCCAACTTACCAATATATTCCTAATACACCCAATGAATGAGCTCATCTTATAGTAAGATAGATGGTCGTTGATGCATGCATGCATATGACAACCAATGAATCAACCTAGTAAAGGTTCTTTTTATATAGGATGACTTTTAACCTTTTCCCAAATTCCTAGCTCCAGAAGCAACCTATCAAGATCATGTGGCTCACACTGGGCGTATTTTGGGCATGTTTGGTTGGTTGCAAGTGGCCGCAAGTTTTAAGTCATAAAATGGAAATAAAAAAAGCAACTGCAGTAGTGAGAAAGTATATTATGTTTTACGGTTTTTGTATGGTAATGTGAAAGTGTATGTGGGAAAAGTTAGTGCGGTTGGTGGTTCAGGTCAGGTTCGATTTTGGACCGGGCATGTAGGCTAGCCGAGTTCAGATATGCAACATATGTTAGTATTTGGAGTGCCTCATATTCATTAGAGAAGAATTAAGGATCAGGTGGAGGTGTTACAAGCATCAGAAATCAAGCACAGACATGTACATACTCTTTGCATGTTGATTAGTCGACTAATAAGTGTTATTAGTCGACTAGGCTCTAGAATAGTCGACTAATATTTGGGTGTAGTCGACTAGCAACAGTAAGTCGGGTTCTCGGATTGTGTTACAATAGTCAACTAGATATTCAGTATAGTTGACTAATACTATTAGTCGACAAATACTTGGGCCTAGTCAACTAATGTCGGATCGGGTAGTTTCCTAATACGGTTTGTTTTCAGTTTGGATTAGATTTGGGTTTTCTTCTTTCTCTAAGACGGTGCTGATTGAATTGTTGAATTTTAGGCTCGACTAGGATCATCCTAGATCCTATATAAACCTCTTAAGGTTGGCCTTTTAAAGTTGCGTTAAGAACAAAAGAGATTTCCATCATTGAGAGTTATAAGAGACGAATTCTTGTAACTCTTATATTTTCTTCTTTATTTTCAATAAAGATTTCTTCCCTCCTCCCTTTGAACGTAGGCACATTGTCAAATCATGTTAAATCTGGTGTTTCTTGGTTTCTTGTGGTGATTAGTTTCTTTTTGTTTGCTAGCGGTAGATCTGCTTCAAAGTTTTCGTTGTAGAGTTATTAATTCAGTGTTTCTCTGTTATTTAATCGGTGATAGATCACAACAGTATATGCCTATGTCAGCCAACACAGCTGCAACAAACAGCCTCAATCTTAATAATAACCACCCATCATATAACATAAACAACAAAAGAGCCTAACAAGTAGCAAAAACCAAATAAACCCGAAAAAGGACCTCCAACTAAACTCCTGCAGAAGAAATCAGGCTGCTGATCCCTTAATAACAAAAATGTTTACAGTTGCATTGCAGCAAACATATACATTGCCTGCATCGAGTAAACCCAAACATAAAATGTTGAACAAAATTACACCCAAAATAAAAGCAAATGTAAAATATCCATCACCTCTTAATGGACATTTTTAAATATCCTTAGCTTTATCATATTCCTCTTGGACAAAATAATATAAATGAGAGAAAAAAAATGAGCAAATCGCACTCAACATCTAGCTGTATTTGTGAATCACATAATAGTTATGCCACCGAGTTCACCCAGAAAGTAAAGAATGAGGCAAACCATTAACACTTGAAAACACTTGTCAACCTCTCATAGAGCATAAGTAGCAAGACATTGGCGACCAAATTTGAGTCCGAACTGCCATGGAGGGAGAAGAAAAAAGCCATTACGATCTGTGCACACCTCCATGGTTACACAAGTGATTGTTGACTGTAGATACTTCACAATATGACACCCACTTCTGGACTTGAACAGTTTATTGAAGGCATCTCTGACATTGTGCAGCCTGGTAATGTCATGCCCTTCATATGCTTCTGTAGTGTGTAGTGGTCAAAAATTTACTCATGTCAAGATCGCGACACGTATCTAGTGACAGGAACATAGATATATGTTAATCTCACATTAAAGATGGACCAATAACCTTGGTTAATTAATTGGATTCCTAATTAAAGTTAACTGATATTAAAGATGCCCATATTAAAGTTACATTTATATATATGTTAATAATCACATGAGGTATAAAGGAACCATGATGGGTGATTTTATCTCAAGGGTTATTTTAGTAAATGTTGGACCCTCTTCTCTCCTCCTGAAAAGAATATAACCTAGGCTCATTATTTGTGAGCATAAGAGAATCCATCATATTTGCAAGGTTGTGAAAAGAAAAGGAGACAGAGAGAAGAAGGGTCTGCATTAGGGTTTCTTGCAGGATTAAAGAGAAGGATCAAAGTCTTCATCCATCTACTTCCTTTCAGTTCATCAATGGCTTCAGGTATGATGATTTAGTATTGATTTAATTATGTATTTGATTTCTTGAGATGATTGATTCTAGATCCATGGCAATTTATCCGCATAAAGTTTATACAAAAATATTACATTTGGTATCAGAGCCTGTGTTTTAGAATCAATACATCTTGGATTATGGATTATGGGAAATTAGGGTTTTTGATTAACAATTCATAAAAATAAAATTTTTGATCTTTTAATTGTGGAATTAATAGAGGATTACATAACCCTAATATCCTGTTCATACTCCTCTAATTGTACAATTAATTGGGATCAAAATTCAGGAATTAGAAACCCTTAATTTCCCTAATTTTAGATTAAATCGATTAAGCAGAAACTGCCATTTGATAACTGTTTCGTCGACTATTAGTCGACTAGTCATATGTTATAGTCGACTAAGTCTTTTTCCCGAAAGTTGAGAACTCTCTGTTTCTAACAGGAGTCGACTTGTATTTTTGATTAGTCGACTAGTAAAGTGTATAGTCGACTAACCATTTTGCCAAGTTGACTAACAATTAACCGAGAGTTTGCCTTCCAACAGGAGTCGACTAATAATATGTGAAGTCGACTGATAAAATTTGTAGTCGACTAATTATATGGGTATAGTCGACTAACTTTTCCTTGCCCTAGTCGACTAGACCTAAATGTATAGTCGACTTGACTTGACCCAAGTCGACTAGTCTTTCCTTGTAGTCGACTAATGGTTGTTTATAATCAATCATTAAAGTATGTTACACATTTAAGTTGTTGTGTTAATATTGATTGATGTTGGTCAAGTAATAGAATTGGAGTATTATAGTATTACTCAAATAAAAGATTAGAGAATATTATTGGTTAGTTTTGTATTCATAAGGCTTATTGATTTAGTAGTTGCCAAAGTGACCTATGTTAGTAAACCTTATGAATATACAACTACATAAAAGACTTGTCAATGTAGGTGACATTAAAGACAATAATACTCTCGATGGCGGTTCTAGTTAGGAGATTGGGACTGGCCCAAAAGAAAGTCTCTTTCAAATAATTAGGAACCGGGGTAGGGTAGTGTAATTTATGCAACTTAGTGGTGTAGAATTGGATACCCAAAGGTAACATGACTTACTGTCTAAGCAGCATAAATTATATTAGACCTACATAGGTGATAAAAGAGTCTCACCTAAAGAGTGAACACTAGATATGCTTAGGTTTTCGCCCAAAGGAGAAATCAAAGTGATATCAATAGTTCATCTTAATTAAATTTAAAATTTTGTATTGATTCGAGGTATTAATGTGAGCTTGTCCTATTATGTTTCAGTGAACGTCCCTACTTCCTTTCACACTCATGCCACTAGCATTCCAGCCCTGGATGGTACAAACTTCTCTGAGTGGTTTGAGCATGTACAGTTTACACTGGGTGTTCTGAACCTAGACATGGCTCTTTTAGTAGAGAAACCTGATGAAGTGACTGCTGAAAGTACAGCAGACCAGGTTAGCCATGCCAAAGCCTGGGAAAGGTCGAATAGACTCAGTCTCATGTTCATCAAGATAACCATAGCCAATAACATCAAGACTTCACTCCCTCATACTACTAATGCATCTGAACTTTTAACTGCTGTTAAAGACCGATTTAAGTCTGCAGATAAGTCATTAGCTGGCACCCTTATGGCTGAACTGACTACCATGAAATATGATGGTAATAGAGGAGTTCAACAACACATTCTTAATATGACTGATAAGGCTGCGAAGTTAGGATCACTGGGAATGAAAGTGGATGAATCCTTCTTGGTACAGTTCATCCTCAACTTACTTCCCTCTCAGTTTGGGCCATTCAAGATCCACTATAATACTCATAAGGATAAGTGGAATCTGAATAAGCTGACTAGTATGTGTGTACAAGAGGAAGTGGGACTGAGGCAAGAAGGGCATCACTCAATGTTGGCAGTATCTCAAGGAGCTATCCATAAGAAAGGTAAATATGGAAGAGGTAAGAGGTTTCCACCAAAGAAAGGGAATGACCATGGGGAAAGTAGCCAAGGTCATGGAAAGGTCTTCACTGTCAAATGTTACTTCTGTGGCAGAAAAGGACATGTGAAGAAGGACTGCAACAAGAGGAAGGCTTGGTTCGAAAAGAAAGGTATAAATCTTTCTTTTGTATGTTATGAATCAAATCTTGCTGAAGTTCCTTCTAATACTTGGTGGATTGACTCTGGAGCCACAACTCACATAACTAATTCAATGCAGGGATTCCTTACAACCCGAAAACCGAAGGAAAGTGAGAGATTTGTCTTTATGGGGAACCGTCTCAAAGTGGAGGTCGAGGCTGTTGGTACTTACCGACTACTCTTAGAGATGGGTCATCAGATGAATCTTGAAGATACTTTTTATGTACCTTCGAT
This sequence comes from Agave tequilana, assembly GCA_038442645.1. Lineage (NCBI taxonomy): Eukaryota > Viridiplantae > Streptophyta > Magnoliopsida > Asparagales > Asparagaceae > Agave > Agave tequilana. The sequence continues at coordinate 89,722 of JAVJIF010008320.1, read as the reverse complement.
TTCTAGGAACTTAATGTCATTATCCAAATTAGATGTTGTTGGATATTCTGTTTTATTCAGTTGTGGAAAACTCAGTTTAATGTTTAATTCAATGTCGGTTGGACATGGAATTTTATGTGATGGTTTATATAAAATTTCATTGAATGATGAGTTTGCACAATCTCTATTATCTCTGCATTCAAATGTTGGTATTAAACGTGGCTTAATTAATGAAAATTCCTCTATCTTGTGGCATAGACGACTGGGGCATATCTCCAGGGATAGAATAGTAAGATTAGTGAAGAATGGGATTTTGGATAACCTAGACTTCACTGATTTTGATGTGTGTGTAAATTGCATAAAAGGAAAGCAAACCAAACACACTAAGAAAGGTGCCACGAAAAGTAAAGAGCTTCTTGAATTAATTCATACAGATATTTGCGGACCACTCTCCATTCCATGTTTTACGGGAGAGAGATATTTCATTACCTTTATAGATGATCTGTCACGTTATGGTTATGTGTATCTAATTCATGAAAAGTCTCAGGCTGTTGACATCCTTGAGGTGTTCATTACAGAAGTCGAGAGACAATTAGATAGAAAAGTTAAAATCATAAGATCAGATCGAGGTGGTGAATTTTATGGTAGATATGATGAGTCAGGACAACATCCTGGCCCATTTGCCAAATTTCTAGAAAAGCATGGTATTTGTGCTCAATACACAATGCCAGGTACGCCTCAGCAGAATGGTGTTGCTGAAAGGCGAAACCGAACACTTATGGATATGGTTAGGAGCATGATGAGCTTCTCCAATGTACCTAATTCATTGTGGAATGAAGCCTTAAAGACTGCTATGTATATCTTAAACAGGGTTCCTAGTAAGGCAGTCCCTACAACTCCTTTCGAGTTGTGGACTGGTAGGAAACCTAGTTTAAGACATTTACATATTTAGGGTTGTCCAGCAGAGGCTAGAATATATAATCCACAAGAAAAGAAATTAGACTCAAGAACAATATCTGGATATTTTATTGGTTATCCAGATAAGTCTAAGGGGTACAAATTTTATTGTCCTAACCATAGTACAAGAATTGTTGAAACTGGTAATGCCAGATTCCTTGAGAATGGTGAAATTAGTGGGAGTGATGAACCAAGAAAGGTAGATCTTGAGGTGGTAAGGGTAAATATCCCAATACCCTTTCCTTCAAGAGAAATTGTTGTCCCTCAGCTTGATCATCAAGCTGAGATAACAGAACAACATATTGACATTGGTTCACCACTTCATGAGGATATCGCCATTGAAAATGTTGTAGAACCACCACAACCGGCAGCTTTGAGAAGATCTCAAAGGGAAAGAAGATCTGCCATTTCAGATGATTATGTGGTGTATCTACAGGAATCTGATTATGATATTGGGATTAATAAAGATCCAGTTTCATTTTCACAAGCCATAGAATGCAATGATTCTAGTAAATGGGTTGATGCTATGAATGAAGAGTTGAAATCTATGGACCATAACAAAGTCTGGGATCTCGTCGAATTGCCTAATAACTGTAAGAAAGTCGGGTGTAAATGGGTCTTTAAGACCAAGCGCGACTCCGAAGGCAATATCGAACGATATAAGGCCAGACTTGTGGCTAAAGGTTTCACTCAGAAAGAAGGCATTGATTATAGAGAAACCTTCTCTCCAGTATCAAAGAAGGACTCTTTTAGAATCATTATGGCCCTTATAGCTCATTATGATTTGGAGTTACATCAAATGGATGTGAAAACAGCTTTTCTGAATGGAGATTTGGATGAGGAAATTTACATGGAGCAACCTGAAGGGTTTGCGAATGAAGGAAAAGAACACTTGGCTTGCAAATTAAAGAAATCCATATACGGACTTAAACAAGCTTCCAAGCAATGGTATATAAAGTTCAATGATACCATTACCTCTTTCAGATTTACAGAAATCACTGTTGATCAGTGTATATATCTGAAGATCAGTGGGAGCAAGTTTATTTTTCTGGTTCTGTATGTGGATGATATCTAGTTAGCCAGTAGTGATATTGGATTACTGTATGAAACTAAAAGCTATCTTACCAAGAACTTTCAGATGGTTGATATGGGTGAGGCAACTTATGTTATTGGCATAGAGATCTTCAGGGATAGATCTCGAGGATTGCTAGGATTGTCTCAGAAAGGGTATATCAATCGAGTCTTGGAAAGATTTCATATGAAATTGTGTTCAACTAGTTGTGCACCCATAATGAAGGGTGACAAATTAAGTGGGAGTCAGTGTCCTAGAAATGACTTAGAAAAGGGTCAAATGCAGAAAGTTCCGTATGCGTCAGCTGTTGGGAGCTTGATGTATGCACACACTTGTACCAGGCCAGATATCAGTTTTGCTGTTGGGATGTTAGGAAGATACCAGAGCAATCCAAGAATGGAGCACTGGAAATTAGCTAAGAAGGTAATGCGGTATCTTCAAGGGACGAAGGACCATATGCTCACATATAGGAGATCAGATCAGTTGGAAGTGATAGGCTATTCGGACTCAGATTTTGCTGGTTGCCCAGATAGCAGGAAGTCTACTTCAGGCTTCATATTCTTGCTAGCAGGTGGGGCAATCTCGTGGAAGAGTGTAAAGCAGTCTATCACTGCTTCATCCACGATGGAGGCTGAGTTCATAGCTTATTTTGAAGCCTCGAATCATGCATTATGGTTAAAGAATTTTATCTCAGCACTTGGTGTAGTTGACTCTATTGCCAGGCCACTGAAGATATATTGTGATAATGCAGCAGCCGTTTTCTTCTCTAAGAATGGTAAGTACTCTAATGGTTCCAGACACATGGAACTTAAGTACATGGTGGTTAGAGAAAGAGTTCAGAAACAGAAAGTGTCAATTGTAAGTATAAGTACCACTTTAATGGTTGCTGATCCAATGACAAAGGGATTGCCTCCAAAGACATTCAAGGAACATGTTGTTAGAATGGGTCTTTTGAGCAATCTGTAAATGTATATTTTTGGTACTTATGTAATTGACAATATTGCACAATAAAAGTTGTTTCTGTATTTCCTGTTATCCAATTATGTGTGCACATATTATGTATGGATGTTTGTTAAACAGGAAATGTCTTTACAAGATAATTACAGGGGTCATTTTGGTTATGGACTCAATTAGTAAGGGTTATCAATGTTGTGGTACATAGAAGGGAGTATGACATGGATGCCGTATAACCGCTATGACTCGCATTGGTGGTCCAAGCTAATTGCAGTATTACAGTTTTTCATATTTGGGCTTATCAGTTGTTGTTTTTAAAATTCGTGATCACGTGTCAAAGTTTTTCAGTATGGAATCCAATGGAGTCAAAATGATTTAAAATGAGTCTTTTCTTTTATTTGTTTTCTAAAATTTTAACCTAATCGGTTAATGGTCCAAGTGGGAGAATGTTAATCTCACATTAAAGATGGACCAATAACCTTGGTTAATTAATTGGATTCCTAATTAAAGTTAACTGATATTAAAGATGCCCATATTAAAGTTACATTTATATATATGTTAATAATCACATGAGGTATAAAGGAACCATGATGGGTGATTTTATCTCAAGGGTTATTTTAGTAAATGTTGGACCCTCTTCTCTCCTTCTGAAAAGAATATAACCTAGGCTCATTATTTGTGAGCATAAGAGAATCCATCATATTTGCAAGGTTGTGAAAAGAAAAAGAGACAGAGAGAAGAAGGGTCTGCATTAGGGTTTCTTGCAGGATTAAAGAGAAGGATCAAAGTCTTCATCCATCTACTTCCTTTCAGTTCATCAATGGCTTCAGGTATGATGATTTAGTATTGATTTAATTATGTATTTGATTTCTTGAGATGATTGATTCTAGATCCATGGCAATTTATCCGCATAAAGTTTATACAAAAATCTTACAATATACACCCCATAAAACTGTCTGAAGCCACTGTCACTCCCACTCTGAAGACATCTCTCGCTCCAAAATTCAAAGTCATGCAGCCACTTCGAAGTCAGCTCAACCTTCTTAGAGAATGACTTAGGGGAAGGCTTAACAACCAATGGGCTATAATAAAAACTCTTGTAATCCACTAAATCATTAACATCAAAGGTACAATTAATGTCATAATCTCTAGGAAAATTTAGAACATAAGTATTGCAGTTCAGTTTATTCAAGATGTTGAAAGGTTCAGCATTGCAGACATGCAACATCTTAACAGTTTCCAAAGGAAACTGTTTCGGATAAATCAGAACCATCATATAATCGCCTACATTAAAATCTTTAAATATGTTTCTAATGCCAGTTCATAAAGTAGGTCTCACATTGCTCCATTTATTTCCATCACTGATATCTTTGTATGGTTTGTGCACATATTTGAGTAATGCAAATGCAAATGCAAACTCTAATACGCTATAATGGCATGGTGTCAGTAATAAGGGAAGAAGCGGTTTGCTGACAGGGTATGCATGATAGTGAAAGATAGGGAGGAACAGTAGTAATAAGAGGTGGAGAAGGTATATAACACCCGTTAACCCATAAGTAATTAATGAGTTTCTTATGTTAATTAACCATGCCTTTATATATTCATATATATAGATATATGAAACTCTTAGGGTAAGGTATAATTAGTTAGGCACTAGTACCATTACCATAGTTGCATACTTTGAGTATACAATTTTAACTTGTTGTATGTTTATAAACTTCTATCTTTCCTTATTTAATTTTAGTATTCTTAGGAATAATGGAAAGTTTAGGCTAATGGTATATTATACCATTACCAATTAAATAAAGAAGAAAAAAAATTTAAAATATAAATTGTAATATAAATTCAACTTTAGTTAGTCGGAAACGTGCACATGGCGATGGTGGATCAAGGGCAAGATGCTCTTGATTAAGGTGTGAGACACTTAGGCATTTCTAGTCAATGGTAAACTTACAAATAGTGATTGGAGAATTACTAATTTGGGATGAGAGAAATCTCTCATCTCTTCTTCCCCAAAGAGATGAGAAGAAGTCACGGTTAAAACCCTAGGAACCCACCGCTTCCTCTTCCATTAGAAATCAAGATCACTCTTTTCTTCTCTTCTTCTTTTTCTTTCCTTTCCTTCTCTTCTTTCTTCTCCCCTCCTCCAAACGGGAAAAAAAATTTCTGTGGGCTGCCAGGCGCGGCCGCCCCCTGGACAGCCACGCCTAGCGGTACCAAGCCGCGCCGGTGGCATTCTAGAGAGAGAGAGTGGGAGGAAGGAGGAGGTTGTTGAAAAGTGGATCTATGTTTTGGGTGAAGAAATCAACTCAAAATCTCAACTTTTAGGTGTCGTTGCCACTTCGATCAAGGTATAATCCGAAAGAATTTTTATAGCATAAAAATTTGATTTTTCAGTGTTTTATTTAATTTTATGGATGTTATTAGCACAAGAAATTTACCCACATGTTCTTCATTTGATTAAGGTGTTGTTTAGGACTCATATAAGGGGAAAATCCAACAAAACTCCAACCTTGAAAGAGGTGAGTAAACCTAGACCTTCTTGAAACTAAATAGAGTAGAGTAAGTGGGTCTATAAAATTTTATGGTAACTATAATACAAACTATTATGTATTGATGTTTCTATTTTTACATAAAAGTATTTGGTGAAGAGGAAATAATAGAAACTTGTTTAAGATTCATGTTATGTTGAGATATGGTTTCATTTTATTGGGCGCTCCAATCTTAGGTAAGGCTATATAGTATAAGATATTCTAGAGTTTAGAATTTGTAACGTGATCCTATGATTAACTCTAAATAATACATGTCCCACACCATTAAGAAGTGAAAATATTAAGGAGAGGTAGAAATACAAACTCACTAGAAACAAATCAAGCGATGGTGCTAGCGACATATTCTTGGTTCATATGGCATGGTGTTGTATGTGGTCTCCAATCTTAGGTAAGGCTATATAGTATAAGATATTCTAGAGTTTAGAATTTGTAACGTGATCCTATGATTAACTCTAAATAATACATGTCCCACACCATTAAGAAGTGAAAATATTAAGGAGAGGTAGAAATACAAACTCACTAGAAACAAATCAAGCGATGGTGCTAGCGACATATTCTTGGTTCATATGGCATGGTGTTGTATGTGGTCGTGTGTGTGTGTGTATATATATATATATATATATATATATATATATATATATATATATATATATATATATATATATATATATATATATATATATATTTGTAGATGGGTTATGCCTAATCTTGGGTGGAATTGATACGTGTACTAATATGCTTGTTTGCTACTACTCCTAGGAATGTTGGAGATTTTAGGAGGTGATTATTATCTTAATGACAAATGCTAGATATGGTATGACTTACTATTGTTTGTGTTCAAAAGTTGTCCTTTTTATATTATGAGGGAAGGACCGGTGGGAGGGAGAAGACGGTGTAAAAAGTTATTTTTTTTTTTTACATTGAAGGAAGGGGCCGATGGGAGCCGGCAGAAGGGGGAAGACGGGGTAAAAAGTTTCTATTTATATTTGAAGGAAGGGGCCGGCGGGAGCCGGTAGGTGGGAAGGTGGAGCTATATAAATTATTATTATATTTAAGCACGTGATTTTGGTACTTATGTATAGCCAGTATCATAAGAGATGAAATGTGTTACTGGTAAATATATATGTAGTGTGTGATATCCTTGGTCAATATGTTGTGGATATGTTATATATATGCGTATATATCTAATTAGATATGCTATGCAGTTGTATGTATATAATAGGCAAGCTATTCATGACAAACCAAGGTAAATCACTAACACGAAACATGTAAACATAAGTAGGTATGGACGTTTTCATGGAATACACCTATGAGACTCATTCTACACTCACACTTATGCACATATATGCATATGTCATGGCTTAATTTTCTAAAATAATGGTTTACTCACTGAGCTATTAAGCTCACCCCTTTCTTTTAAATTATTGTTTCAGGACAGGACAAAGGTAAGGGTCTAGCGTAATGTAAAAGGATAACTGGATTAAGTGGGGAGTAGGAGTAGTGGCTGATTGAGGTCTTACTAGCACAAAAATTCAGAATTTCAGAACTTTTATAACAATAGTGAAGGTGCTCAATTCTACCGCTATAGCAAGTGGTTATGCGAGTCATGATCCACAAGGAGGGACTAGCGGTGGAAACTTTTTAATAAGTTCTCTTTTATGCTACAATCAATGATTAAAATCCTTCTTTTAGTTCTTCAAAAGAAAATAAAAAAGAGTTAAAGTTAAGTTAGGAAGAAAGTGGTAGATAGAGAAGGTGGAGAAAATAAAAAGGATATGTACAAAGAAATTGAAAAAGATTGAAAGAAATTTGGAAGATTGTAGTGTTGGTAATTTATACTAAAATTAAAAGAAAAGAAAAATAAAACCTAAAAAAGTTACTTACCTCTTCGGCGCCTGCTTATCTTTGACCAGTATCGACGATGTATCTTTGCTTGAAGGCGAGCGAAGTATGACAAATAGTATCTTGGCCATTCCCGTATTGCACTATGAATTGAAGGGGCAAGCTACACTATAATAGAAATGGATATCCATCACCATAAGCCATCAATGGAACTTGCAAGGGCAAGGCAACTTCGAGGCTATCGGTTTCATTTGGATCCACAAACATAGAAGAAGAAAGTAAACGAAAACAATAGTAAAGAAGAAGAAAAACTTCGATTCGATTCAAATAACAATGGAAGAAAAGATCACTTACACCGGTGTCATATTCAGTTCAAGCTTGCTCTCATTCCTCCATGAAAGTATCCTCTCCTCTCAGTTACATAAAGAAAATAAAAATTATATGAAAGAAAATTAAAAAAAAAACCTAAGTTACAAACTACAAATTAGCATAAATTCTACTCTCTGCTTGGTCGTTTTCTTTACCTTTGAGATTGCAAGTATTTATAGAAGAAATACAGAGGTTAGAGGAGTATGAAGATAGGGAAAGCTGGATATTTCTGAATTTGAATCCTCCCTTTATCTCCAAACTTGATTTGATGTGGATATTCAGTTCTGATTTGCAGCTTGTTGGCTTGTTGATTGCTGAATATACCTTATCAAATGACTAAATTAGAAATAGTGATCAACTTAAGAGTTGTAGCCCTTTAAGTCTTCTTTCTGGATCATCTTGAATCATTAGATTTGAATTTTGGTAGCAAAAGTTTTGATTCAAATATTAAAATATATCCAGTCAGAATCTGAGTCAAATTTGCTTCATCTCATCCGTTGGCCTTCTCTCTATCCATTTATCCTTTTGGATTTGGACTCTGTATTTGACGTTATTCTCTGTTGATCTTTAGATTTAACCGCTTGATTCACCAAAAACTGAATTTAACCAATTGGATTTGGGATCATCCTCCTTTAACCAAATAGATCTAGTTAAATCTGTATTTAACTGATATTGATTTGATTTTATCCTCTTTCTCCTCATGATTATCTTCTGCAAAATAGATATTTTAGACAAGAAATTTAGCAGATTTATTATATGATAAATGTGAAAATATAATAAAGAATAATGCAATAAATGTGTGCAATCACACCCCCACACCTATCTTTCGCTCGTCCTCGAGCAAAACAATAAAACTAAATCTAAGATTATTTGACCATTTTCGCAGATCACGCGATTGTACTGAGCATGTGCAATAAGCCGTTAAACCTCTAGGTTCCCCCTAGAGGACAAGTTTTGTCTCGTGAGGATTTTCAGTGATTGCACCCATAAAATCCATAAAGAAAGAGAAAAATGTTAGTATTTTAAAAACACATTTTGAAAGAAAAATATTTAAAATATTATTGTAAGATTTAAGTAATCTATAAGTTATAGGAAAACTGAATTTTTTTCTAAACTTAGTCTCTATTCAAAAATTTGTTATCAATCAAAGAAAGGAGTCAAATTGTACTTCTCATCTAGTCTATTATTTAACCCAAAGTCATATGCACCTTCGTGACCATGAAATTTTGACTAAGGGTTCTTTAACTCTAACTCTTATGCCTTATTTATTTATATATATATTTTTTTAATTTATTTTTGGTGGTATTATTCCTTAGTTCATTAGGCTTTCTAATCTGCCCATGTAACGATCCTTTAATTGGTGACTCCCAAACCAAGTGGTCTTAGGGCACCGGGTGAGAAAACACCCTAAGGATTTAAGGACTCGAGCAAACAAGGCCACAAAACTAAGGATTTTATTATATGAACCGCTTTTAGGCGTGAATACTTATGCTTTATGAGGCACAAATACCCAGTTAATCAGAGGATTTTTTTACATATATATATATTTCTTTTTTTTAAATAAGGCATAAGAATCTTTATTTTTGAACCCTAAGTGTGTAGTGTATGAAGCATGCATATTTCATCAAGTAAAAATCAAGACTAAATTACTTTCACAAATTTTCTTCCTAATCTTAGAAATCAAACAAATAATCTTATTTTAACAAATTTTAAAAAGGAGTTGGACCCAGAACGTAGGCTAAACCTGCTCATGCAAGAGGTTGTACAAGCCGAAATAGTGAAACTATTAGATAAAGGGATCATTTATCCCATTTCCGATAGCCAATGGATCAGCCCAGTGCACGAAGTCCCTAAAAAGTCCAGTTTTACTATGGTGGAAAATGACAAGTAAGAGTTAGTGCAAACACGACTACCAACCAAGGTTTGAGTATGCATAGACTATCACAAGTTGAACACCGCTACTAGAAAATACCATTTCCCCTCCTCTTTATCGACCAAGTGCTGGAACGATTAGCGGGCCATGAGTATTACTGTTTCTTGGATGATTAATTAGGGTATAACCAAATCCTAATAGCCCCAGAGGACCAAGAAAAGACAACGCTCACATGTCCATTTAGGACGTTTGCTTATCGCCAAATGCCTTTCGGCCTATGCAATGCCCCCGCGACATTCCAACGTTGCATGTTAAGCCTTTTCTCCGACATGGTCGAGCGCTTCTTGGAGATCTTCATGGGCGACTTCTTCGTCTATGGAGATTCGTTTGACCAATGTCTATATCACTTAGAACTAGTGCTAAAAAGGTGCACCGAAAAGAACTTTACCTTAAATTGGGAAAAGTGCCGCTTTATGGTGCAACATGGGATTATCCTAAGTCATGAGATATCTAGAAAAGGGATCAAAGTGGATAAGGCTAAGGTGGAGATCATAGCCAAACTCCCAATTTCACGATGCGTGAAAGACATTCGTTCTTTTTAGGATACGCCGGGTTTTACCGTAGATTCATTAGGGATTTTAACAAAATTGCTAGACCTCTTACAAACCTTTTAGCCAAAGACGTGCCCTTCATCTTTAATCACAAGTGTCGTAGAGCATGGGAGAAGCTAAAATTGAAACTTATCTCTGCACATATCATCTCACCTCCAGACTGGTCCAAACCCATTGAGATCATGTGTGATGCTTCTGATTTTGCTATATGCGCTATCTTAGGACAACGCAATAATAACAAGCAGCATGTGATCTATTATTCAAGTAGGACAGTTAATGAATCCTAAGTGAACTATACTACAACCGAGATAGAATTCTTAGCAGTAGTGTTTGCATTGGAGAAATTCCGCCCATACCTACATAGGACCAAAATCACGATATTCACCGACCATTCTGCACTTCGATACCTAATGTTCAAAAAGGATACGAAGGCCTGACTCATTCGTTGGATCCTCCTCCTCCAAGAATTTGATCCCGAAATTCGAGATAAAAGGGTGTTAAAAATGTCATCGCCGACCATCCCTCTCGTGTGCCAAACGCACCTTCTGACGAACTGCCCATCAACGATAATTTCTCCAACGAACAACTTTTAGCTATCTCTACGGAACAATGGTTTGCCGACATAGTTAATTACTTACACACAAACCAAACCCCATCTAGTTGGTCAAAACAGGATAGATATCGATTCTTATCACAAGTTTGTTTTTTCATGTGGGAGGACCCTTACCTCTTCAAATATTGTAGCGACCAAATAATTAGGAGATGTGTTCCTGAAGAGAAAACTAGAAGTGTTCTAGCTTTTTGTCACGAATTTGCTTGCGGTGGATACTTGGTCCCCGCAAAACAGCCGAAAAGGTACTACAGAGTGGCTTCTATTGGCCCACTTTGTTTAAAGACGCATTTGACTTTTGCAAAACTTGCACAAGATGCCAAATGATAGGAAGGATTTTTAAACATAATATGATGCCCCTAAGCCCAATTTTAGAAGTAGAACTCTTTGATGTTTGGGGCATTGATTTTATGGGTCCCTTCCCTAATTCATTTGGGCACCAATACATCTTGTTGGCTGTAGATTACGTATCCAAATGGGTTGAAGCCATCCCTTGCAAGATAAATGAGAACAAAGTTGTTGTCAAGTTCTTGAAAGAAAACATCTTTTCACGCTTTGGGACCCCTCGTGCCATAATTAGTGATAATGGTAAGCTCTTATGCGAAAATATGTCATAACACATAAGTTATCCACACCTTATCATCCTCAAACCAGCGGGCAGGTAGTAGTCTCAAATAGGCAAGTTAAGCTTATCTTGGAGAAAACTATGAATCAAAACAGGAAGGACTGGTCCACTAAATTGGTAGATGCTTTATAGGCATATAGGACCGCCTTTAAAACGATTCTAGGAATGTCTCCTTATAAGTTAGTCTTTGGAAAGGCTTGCCACCTTTCTGTTGAGTTAGGGCACCGAGCCTTATGGACAATTAAGCAGCTGAATTTTAATCTAGATAATGCTGGTGCGCTTCAAAAATTGCAAATTTCTGAACTTGAGGAGTTAAGTAACGAGGCGTGTGAAAGTACGAAGATTATGAAAGATAGAGTTAAGATTTTTCATGATAAGTTCATCATGAGAAAAACTTTTGTCCAAGGACAAAAAGTCCTACTCTATAATTCTAGACCTTACCTTTTTCTAGGAAAGTTGAAATCAAGATGGACAGGGCCTTTCGTTGTTAAGACTGTGTTTCCACATGTAGCCATAGAGATATATGACCCTAAGAATGGAAATGAATTCAAGGTAAATGGTCAACGTCTGAAACCGTTTTTGGAATTAGTATCAGAAGCAGACACATCTATAGGTCTTTTTGACCCAATGTATCAGTAACTCTACCTCTCTGGCAGTTCATTTCATGCATTTATACATACATGCATACATTAGGGATAATGCATGAGATAAGTATGGGGGAGGGTACTAACACTTAACTTTTAAAATAAATAAATAAATAATAAAAATAATAAAAATAAAAGTAATAATAAAAAATAATAATAATAAAATATATATATATTTATTATTGACTAACTGAAGGTTGCTGTTAACATAACTCACTAACCTTAGGTTATTAACTTAACAAAAAATTTCCTTTTTATTTCTAAAAAAAATTATTATTTACTAACCAGACTAATGTAATGATTAATTTACTAACTTTAGATTAATATTAACTCAATAAATATATATATATATATATTTGAAAAAAAGAAATAATATTTTGACTTATCTTTTGAAAGAAATCCAAGTTAATCTTAAGAATTAGGAAAATCAAGATTAGGATTTCTAAAAACTTGGTCAAAATAAAGTAAATTGTTGAATTTTAGGTATAGGAGGAAAAATTGAATAAGTAATTGGTCTTGATTTTTACCTTAATAAAATGTGCATACCTAATACACTTACACATCTAGGATTCTATGACAAAAACTCTTGTGCCTTATAAAAAATATATCATAATAATAAAAAAATTTCACTAATTAAGCTGGATACATGTGCCTCAAGAAGCATAAGTATTCACTCCTAAAAGTGACTTTATAAATAAAGTCCTTAGGTTTGTGGCCTTGTTCACTCGAGTCCTTAACTCCATAGGGTGTTTTCTCACCCGGTGCCGAAAACCGATAGGTTTGGGAGTCACCGACCTTAGGCTCACTACATGGTGAATTAAAAAGCCTAAAAAAACTAAGAAATATTATCTATATATGTACTAACACATCTAATAGTCAATTGTTAGGTCTGAGGTCCTCAAGAAGCCTTGATACTTGTACAAAAGAAAATTAGATGAGTTATACATATTAAAAAATAGATATATATAAAAAATAATAAAGAGACATGGGAGTCCAAGTTAAAGAATTCCTAGTAAAGATTCATATTCACAAGGATACATATGACTTAGGGTAACTAAAGAGACTATATAAAAATTCAATTTTAATCCTTACCTAAAATTGATAACAAATTATTGTATAGAGACTAAGTTCAAGAATGAATAAAAATGATAATCCTAAAACTTATAAATTGCTTAATTTCTTCAAACATATTTCAAATATTTCTCTCATTTTTCAAAATAATAAATTTTTTTTTATCAATAACATTTTCTTCTTTTATGGACTTTGTGGGTGTAATCCACTGAAAACACTCATGAGACAACACTTGTCCTCTAGGGGTAACCTAGAGGTTTAACGACTTGTTGCACATGCTAAGTCTAATCGTGATTCCTATAAAAGTGAGTTAGGATAGGTTAGTTTTTATTTTCTTTTCCTTTTTCTTTTTTATTTTTACTCGAGGACGAGCAAAAAGATAAGTGTGGGGGTGTGATGGTAGTCAAAAGTGCATATTTATCATCATATTTTCCTACTTATTCTTTTATAAAGCACTGCTATGTAATGTTTTTTGTTAAATATTGTGTAGGCCTTGAGTAATTAAAGAATAAATAAATGAAGCTCAATTGAAGCCCAGAAGGCCAAAAAGCCCGCAAGCCCATATGCATGATTTATTTTAGCAATTTAGAAGCTTCTATCTTATCAACCTAATCTAAACTTAAATTTAAATTATTAATTTAAAATCTAGGGGAGGAGGAGGAAGGATAAAGTAGGACTCCTAATTACTATTCAAATAAGGAGGAGAAGAAGGATAAAATAAGATGGATTCTTATCCTAACTAAAATCAAAGGCAGACTTCTACTTGAACCTGATTGCTTGCACTACAAGATAAAGATAAAGGGAAGAAAGACTTGAAGATAAAGATAAAGGACCAACTCCTTTTTAAATTCGAATTATTGATAACTTGCTTCCCAAGTTATCCCGAATTCTCAATATTGAGGATCAGAATGTAGAATCCAATAGGAGGCGCCCAGACGGACGGACGAAAGGAGGCCAGGCGAAAAAGCGTGTGGCCATTGGCCACGCTTTTGCCGCGGGAATGCGGCTATAGCTGCCACGTTTACGCGGCCGTTTGGATACATCTGGCAACGCGGTTTTATGGAAGAGTTGTACTGGGACTCTACGTCTTCAATCCTCTATAAATATCCCTGCAGAGCAATAGAGAGGGGATCTAAGAGCTAAAGCTTAGGGTTTTTCTTTGATCTTTTCTTCTTTCCAAATTTTCTTATATTTTTCATTCGGAGAAGAAGATTGTTGAAGAAGTAGGAGAGCTTTGTAATTGGTCAGTGACATCCAATAAAAAGGTTCTTTATTCTTCTTTCTCTTCTTATTTTGCAATTCAATTTAGTTTTCTGCTTAGCTTATTTGTTTTTCTTCTTTTAATTTTAATGCAACTTTTCTTATTCAAAATAAAAATTGAAAATAAAAATAAAATAATGAATAACTAATTAAACTTATAGTTTGCTAATCTCTCGATCAACCCTAGTTTAGTTTAAAAAATGAACTGATTGACATCTATGCTTGCTAGAAATCTTAGGATTAAATTGGTGTTCTTGAAGATGAATCAATAATTAAGTTTAACTAATTTGGGTTGCACTTTTTAAATGATTATTCATGGTTCATATTTAAATACTTTGATAGCATAATTTTAAGTGAACTTTTCCTATGCTATGCTTTGAAATTAAGATGAACTATAGTTTAATTTTTATTTTGGCATACAAATTAGGATTTCAACATTTTTATTTATCTTACTTGATTCTCAATCAATATCCTAGGATAGATAATTCTTCATTCAATATGATGTTCACTTTTTGGACTAATACTTTAGTTGTGGTAGATGATTAGTAAACTATATTCTCTTTACTTGATTAAATCTAATTCTCACAATCAATTTCTCTTTTTTTCAAGCCAACTTTAGAGAAGATCGTTCCGAAAAGCTTCCATCGCATTCTTCCCTGTGAATCGACCCGTCTAGCCCTTGCTACATGGTCACATTGAAACGAGACTAAGATTTTCTAAACTCTGTCTTTTTGTTTATTTATTTATTTGTTTCTTCTTGTTTGATTTTAATAAATCTTGTGTGATATGGCTTGTAACAAGAATTTTTCTAATTATAATGGTAATCCATATTTCACCCCATTTGTCTCGAATAATTCCAATCAGATTTTTTACAATATGAACCAAATAAATACATCGGGTTGGACTTATCCGAATTAATATAACCCATGCCCCCAATCTTATGACCATAATTTCCAAAATAATTTCAACTCTTCATAGAGTCAATGGGGATTCACCTCCCCCGAGTCCAATTTTCAACCAACTTGTCCTTCTTATCCGCCTTGTTCACAATTTTCACAATTTTCATTCTCTGATTTTGATTCCTATACTCCTTTTCTAGACCAACACATTGAAGAAAAAATCGAGCTAGAAAAGAGTAAAGAAGCCATGCAGGAGGCCGAACGAAAATTTCAAGCGTCCCCAATTCTATAATATTTCCAAGATTCATACTCAGTTCCACCAGTTCAAAATAGAAAACCATCAATCTTGAAAATGAGTATGCATGAGTCCGAGCAATAATCACAAAATCTGATGGACTCACGATTTCACCACAAATTTCAAAACAGAACTTCATCTTTTCAAGTCCAATCGTAACAAAATGATGAACCAATCGACTATAGAAAGCTGTTTGAAGCTACGACTTAGGCTCAAATCACTCATAATCATGACATAAATATAAAGATCAAAACTCTCCATTCCACCCTTTGACCATTCTTGATATCGCTAACCATTCTGTTAGAGCCAAAGAATCATGTTGTTTTGAAAAAAAGATTCCATTTCAGCACACCCATTTGAACTTGCCCAAACTCCAAATTTTGAAAATCACATTGACATTTTGGTCAGTTATCCCTTTCCTAAAATTGAACTTGAGAATGAATATGATCCTGAACCTCAACTTGATAATTCACTTCTACTTCCTGATTCAATAATGAATCCGATGTCTTCATCTGATTTCAATCCTTCTCCGAGCCCACATTGGATCCTGTGCCTGTCCATCAGAAAATTGAATCACCAATCTTTTATGATCATCATTGAATTTGACCAATTTCATAGTTTTGAAAGTCCTATTGACAAATTGGCAAGTTCTCATTTTTGCGAAATTGAACTCAATGAGGAATGTGACCTTGAGTCTCAAATCTGTGATCCAGTTTAAATTTTTGAATCAATATTGACTCCTGTTTTGCTACCTGATTTGAGCAATATTTTAGAGTCAGTTTTGATTCCCATACCTGTCCTTCTTGAACTTGAATTACCAAGCTTAGAAAGTCACATTCGATTGTAGGGAAAATGAATGTGGACTTGAGTTTCAACTTCTTGATTTGGACCTACTTCCTAAACAAATTTTGACTCCTGAACCTTTACTTGACTTTAATCATTTTCCTGAGCCAATTGTAGTTCATGCCCTTCCTGATTCCAGATCAATCAGTTCATCTTTTCATACTCCATTTTGGGACAGAGGTGTTGATAACTCTGAAATTAGTTTGAAAATTTGAAATTAGATGGGGTAAAATTCTTAATAAAATCATGCTTATAAACATCATATTAGTGGATTATATTAGAGAGGTTTCTGGTGAGTTCCTCTAAACTCCACGCAAATTAGATTGGGCCGCATTTCGTGGACCAATCAGACCACCACCGGAACCACCATCTTAAGGTAATATTTCCCTTCCCTTTCTTCTTTTTCATGTATCTATGCATTAATTCATACATTCAGGACAATGCATGAGATAGGTGTGGGGGAGGGTTCTAACATAACTTAGGTTTTTCTTTTTATTAAAAAAATAAAAAAATTAACATTTTCTTTACTTTTAAAAACATTTTGAAAATAGAAATAATATTTTGACATATTTTTTTGTAAGAAATTAAGTCAATTTAAGGAATAGAAAAATCAAAATTAGCATTTCTTATACTTGATCAAAATAAGATTATTTGTTTGATTTCTAAGGTTAGGAAGAAAATTTGTGAAAGTAATTTAGTCTTGATTTTTACCTTGATGAAATATGCATGCTTCATACACTTATACACTTAGGGATCAAAAAATCTAATCTAAGTTAGGGTAAATCTTAGAATTAGACTACTCTTAACTGGTTAGGCTATCCATGATCGTACACATATTTTGCATTCTTTTTATTACACTCCTACATTTATCGTGTAATAAATCTGCTAATTTCTTTGTCTTAAATGTCTATTTTGTAGAAGATAATAATGAAGAGAAAGAGGATTAAACCAAATAAATACCAGTTAAAATTAGATTTAACTGGATCTATTTGGTTAGCTGAGGATGATCCCAGATCTAGTTAGAACAAATCAAGTATTGGGGCAAATATTCAGCTGAAGATCAGAGCAAATCAGAAAGATAACACCAAATGGAAACCAATAAAATTCAGATTTCTATAAATCCATTTTGGTTAGCTAAAGATCAATCGAGGATAATATCAAATACAGAGAGATAAATAGATAGAGAGAAGATCAACGGATGAGATGAAGCAAATTTGACTCAGATTCTGACTGGATACATTTCAGTATTTGAATCATAACTTTCGCTATCGAATCTCAAATCTGATGATTCAAGATGATCCAGAAAGAGAACTTATAGAGCTACAACTCTTATGTTGATTACTATTTCTAATTCTATAATTTGATAAGTGATATTCAGCAATCAACACGCCAACAAACTGTAGATCAGAACTGAATATCCATATCAAATCAAGTTTGGAGATAAGCGAGGATTCAAATTCAAAAATAGCCATCTTTTCCTATCTTCATACTCCTCTAACCTCTGCATTTCTTCTATAAATACCTTCAATCTCAAAGGCAAGAGATGACCATGCAGAGATAGGATTTAGTCCATTTTTCCATTTTTTAGTGTAGGTTTTTGTTTTTCTTTTTCATGTAATTTTTACTTTTAATTTATGTAAATCAGAGGAGATCAGAGTTTCATAGGAGAATGAGAACGAAGCTTGTGCTGAGATTGACACAGGTGTTAGATTTCCTTCTTTTCTCTTATTGTTATGAAATCTAATCTGTAGTTTTCTTTTGTATGTACTTTATTTTTGTGTTCTTCTTCTTCTTCTCTACTTTTCTTTTTTTGGTACAATTGCTATCCAGGTGAGTCTAAAAGCATCGAAAGAGCATTGCCTTTGCGAGTGCCACCGATAACTCATGACGATGGATTTTAAGTTTCATTCTGTATCACTTCATACTTGCAACGTCTTGATGATATAATATGGAGGAAACGGGAATCAACTCTTATGAGCTATACGTTGATCGCCTCACTTCAAGATAACATCATTGCAAAAGATTCAAGGTAGGTATTTGGCTAAAAGAAGTAAGTAATTTTTTTAGCTTCTTTTCTTTTAATCATTTAGTTTAGAACACCACGACACCCACTTCTTTTATCACTCATTTTCCATTTCTTTGTACATATCCAATTCTGTTTTCTCCACCTTCCTAACTTGACTTTAACTCTTTTTCTCTTTTCTTTTTAAAAACTAAAAGAAGAATTTTAACCATTCTTTGTAACATAAAAGAGAACTTGCTAGAAAAGCTTCCATCGCTAGTCCCTCCTTATGGATCACGACTCGCATAGCCACTTGCTATTGCGGTAGAATTGAACACTTGCACATCTCTATTTTAAAGTTCTAAAATTCTATATTTGTGTGCAGGTTCAACCTCAATCAAAATTTTGACGCCGTTGCCGGGAAGGGACGTAAGTTATTCTCTTTTTAGATTTACATTTTTGGTTAACTTTTTTTTGTTTTTTGTGTACAGGCTTGACAATAAGGAATATTTGCTACAGTGGACATATAAGTGGCCTTATACTCTACTCAAGTAAGCAGAGCCCAGAAGCCCTCAGAATTGCGACATTCATGTGGCAATCTGAGTGAACTACTAATCTGTATTTTTTGTAGGTTGGCTGTAGTGCAAAGTTTAATATTTGTAGCATTTATTTTCTTGTTTGTCTCATTGTATTTACTTTCTAACCTCAACAGTAAAATGATGATTGTAAATGCTAAAAAAATGATTTAGACTTTGCATTTACGCACGTGTCTATTTCATTACATTTTTATTTACTGTTGAAGAGTGCTGGAGCAAAGGTACGTGTGCATAGCATCTAGTATAAGAACACTTTTGGATTGTTTACATTGCTAAAGTGTTGCTTTTCTTGTACACTTCACTAAAATGATATAAGGGCTTGTCCTATAAATAAGATAAGGTGGGGAAGTCATTACCCTCCCTTAGCCCACAAACAATCTCCTTACTCACTAACCCAAGCCTAACTAAAAATGAGTAGACGTTGGCCTTAGGGACATCTCGGACTCAATTAGGAGATTATCCTAAGGGGGAAAGGTGTTGGAATTTGACTCCTTCCAAATCAGTGTCTAGGAAGGGGATTAAGGGCCGAAAGCCCGAAGGTTGGTGGTTACTTAATTAAGGAACGTCTTTGACGGATAACCTCCCACCAATTTTGCCCTGACCTGGCTGATTAGTTTGTGGTCAAAGTCTCATTATACCTCCTTTGGACAGTCTAACCAGTTAGGAGTCATCTAGGTCAAAGGTCTACCCTAACTTAGGCTAGAATTTTTTCTTTTTTGTTTGCTTATTTGTTTGTTTTTTTTCTTTGTTTGTGTTTTATTGTGTGATATGGCTTATAACAACAATTTTTCCAATTTTAATGATAATCCTTATTACACACCAATCTCTTTTTCGGATATTACCAACCTAGTATATCATAACTTTAACCAACCTAGTGTGCCGGATTGGTCTTATCCAAATCAATATAACCCATGCCCCCAATCTTATAACCATAATTTCCAGAATAATTTCAACTCTTCACAGAGTCAGTGGGGATTCACCTCCCCCGAGTCCAAATTTCAACCAACTTGTCCTCCTTATCCACCTTGTCCACAATATTTTCAAGATTCATACTCAGTTCCACCAGTCTAAAATAGAAAACCATCAATTTTGAAAATGAGTATGCGTGAGTCCATACAACAATCACAGAATCTGATGGACTCACAATTTTACCACTATTCTAAAACAACACTTCATCTTTTGAAGACCAATCGCAACAAAACGATGAACCTATCAACTATGAAAAGATGCTTGAAGCCATGACTCAGGCTCAAAACGCTCGTAATCATGACATAGATATGATTGTCCAAACTCTACGTTCTCACCGGTTGGTCAGTTCTGATGTCGATAACCATTCTGTTAGAGCTGAAGAGTCATGTTGTTTTGGAAAACAAGGTTCCATTTCAGCACAATCATTTGAACTTACCCAAACTCCAAATTTTGAAAATGATATTGACAGTTTGATAAGTTATTCCTTTCCTGAAATAGAACTTGAGAATGAATATGATCTCGAACCTCAACTTAGTGATTCAATGCTACTTCCTGATTCAATAATGACTCCGGTGTCTTCACCTGATTTTAATCTTTTTCCCGAGTCAACATTGGATCCTGTGCCAATTCATCATGAAATTGAATAACCCATCTTTGATGATCATCATATTGAACTTGACTAATTTCACACTTTTGAAAGTCCTATTGACAAATTGGTAAGTTCTCATTTTTATGAAATTGAACTCAATGAGAAATGTGACCTAGATTTTCAAATTTGTGATCCAGTTCAAATTCCCAAATGAATATTGACTCCTGTTTTGTTACCCGACTTAAGTAATATTTTAGAGTCAGTTTTGATTCCCACACCTGTCATTCTTAACTTGAATCACCAATATTAAGTCACATTCCATTGTGGGAAACTGAATGTGGACTTGAGTTTTAACTTCTTGATTTGGACCCACTTCCTGAGCCAATCTCAACTCCTGAACCTTTACTTGACTTAAGTCACTTTCCTGAGTCGGTATTAGTTTCAGTACTTCCTGAGTCCAAGTCAATCAATCTATCTTTTCAAACTCCATTTTATGATAAGGCGGTTAACAAAATTGACTCTGAAATTAATTATGAAATTTGGAAATTAGATGGGGTTAAATTTTTTAATAAGAATCCTTCATGGATACATCTTTTTAGTGGGTTATATTAGAGAGATTTTTGGTGGGTTCCTCTGAACTTCATGCAAAGTTGATTGGGCTGCATTTCGTGCATACCACCACCGGAACCACCACCTTAAGGTAGTATTTTCCTTCCCTGTCTTCTTTTTCACGCATCTATGCATTAATTTATACATTAAGGACAATGCATGAGATAGGTATGGGGGAGGGTTCAAACATAACTTAGGTTTTTCTTTTTATTTAAAATTTTTTTAACAATTTCTTTACTTTTAAAAACTTTTTTAAATAGAAACAATATTTTGACATATTTTTTGTAAGAAATTAAGTCAATTTTAAGGAATAGGAAAATCAAAATTAGTATTTCTTAAACTTGGTCAAAATAAAATTATTTATTTGATTTTTAGAGTTAGGAAGATAATTTATCAAAGTAATTTAGTCTTGATCTTTACCTTAATGAAATATGCACACTTCATACACTTACACACTTAGGGTTCAAAAAACGAAGATTCTTATGCCTTATAAAAAAAAGAAAAAAATATATCTATGAAAGATGAACAAATCTAATTATTGATTAATTAGGTGCTTTGGCCTAAGTAAGCCTTGGTATTTATGCGAAAGATGATTAGATAAGTTTGAGAAAAAAATATATAAAAAAAATCCTCTGATTAAGCTGGGTATTTGTGCCTAATAAAGCATAAGTATTCACGCCTAAAAGTGGTTCATATAATAAAATCCTTAGTTTTGTGGCCTATTTGCTCGAGTCTTAAGTTCTTGGGGTGTTTTCTTACCCGGTGCCATAAAACCATTTGGTTTGGGAGCCATCGATTAAAGGCTCGTTACATGGGCAGATTAGAAAGCCTAATAGAACTAAGGAATAATACCACCAAAAAATATATATAAATAAATAAGGCATAAGAGTTAGAGTTAATGAACCCTTAGTTAAAATTTTCAAGGTCACAAGGTGCATCTGACCTAGGGTAAAGTAATAGACTATATGAGAAGTACAATTTGACTCCTTACTTGGATTGATAACAAATTTTTGAATAGAAGCTAAGTTTAGGAATGAAAATTTCAGTTTTCCTATAACTTATAGATTACTTAAATCTTACAATTATATTTCAAATATTTTTTTCTTTCAAAATGCTTTTCGAAAATACTAACTCTTTGTTTCTCTTTCTTTATGGATTTTGTGGGTATAATCCACTGAAAATCCTCATGAGACAAAACTCGTCCTCTAGGGGTAACCTAGAAGTTTAACGGCTTGTTGCACAAGCTCAGTGCAATTGCGTGACCTGCGAAAGTGGTCTAATAATCTTTGGTTTAGTTTTATTATTTTGCTCGAGGACGAGCAAAAGATAGGTGTTGGGGTGTGATCGTACACATATTTTGTATTCTTTTTATTACACTCCTACATTTATCGTGTAATAAATCTGCTAATTTCTTTGTCTTAAATGTCTATTTTATAGAAGATAATAATGAAGAGAAAGAGGATTAAACTAAATAAATACCAGTTAAAATCAGATTTAACTGGATCATTTGGTTAGCTGAGGATGATCCCAGATCTAGTTAGAACAAATCAAGGATTGGGGCAAATGTTCAGCTGAAGATCAGAGCAAATCAGAAAGATAACACGAAATGGAAACCAGTAAAATTCAGATTTCTATAAATACATTTTGACTAGCTGAAGATTAATTGAGGATAATATCAAATACAGAGAGATAAATGGATAGAGAGAAGATCAACGGATGAGATGAAGCAAGTTTGACTCAAATTCTGACTGGATACATTTCAGTATTTGAATCATAACTTTCGCTACCGAATCTCAAATCTGATGATTCAAGATGATCCAGAAAGAGAACTTACAGAGCTACAACTCTTATGTTGATCACTATTTCTAATTCTGTCATTTGATAATGATATTCAGCAATCAACACGCCAATAAACTGCAGATCAGAACTGAATATCCACATCAAATCAAGTTTGGAGATAAGGGAGGATTCAAATTCAAAAATAGCCAGCTTTTCCTATCTTCATACTCCTCTAACATCTGCATTTCTTCTATAAATACCTGCAATCTCAAAGGCAAGAGACGACCATGTAGAGATAGGATTTAGTCCATTTTTTCATTTTTTAGTGTAGGTTTTTGTTTTTCTTTTTCATATAATTTTCAGTTTAATTTATGTAAATCAGAGGAGATCAGAGTTTCATAGGAGAATGAGAACGAAGCTTGTGCTGAGAATGACACCGGTGTAAGATTTCCTTCTTTTCTCTTATTGCTATGAAATCGAATCTGTAGTTCCCTTTTGTATGTACTTTATTTTTTTGTTCTTCTTCTTCTTCTCTACTTTTCTTTTTTTGGTACAATTGCTATCCAAGTGAGTCTAAAAGCATCGAAAGAGCCTTGCCTTTGCGAGTGCCACCGATAGCTCATGACGATGGATTTTGAGTTTCATTCTGTATCACTTTATACTTGCAACGTCTTGATGATATAATGTGGAGGAAACGTGAATCAACTCTTATGGGTTATACGTTGATCGCCTCACTTCAAGGTAAAATTATTGCAAAAGATTCAAGGTAGGTATTTGGCCAAAAGAAGTAAGTAATTTTTTTAGCTTCTTTTCTTTTAATCTTAGTTTAGAACACCACAACACCTACTTTTTTTTATCACTCCTTTTCCATTTCTTTGTACATATCCAATTCTGTTTTCTCCATCTTCCTCACTTGACTTTAACTCTTTTTCTCTTTTCTTTTTAAAAACTAAAAGAAGAATTTTAACCATTCTTTGTAACATAAAAGAGAACTTGCTAGAAAAGCTTCCATCGCTAGTCCCTCCTTGTGGATCATGACTTGCATAGCCACTTGCTATTGCGATAGAATTGAGCACTTGCACATCTCTATTTCAAAGTTCTAAAATTCTATATTTGTGTGCAGGTTCAACCTCAATTAATCCACAGGGGGTATATTGTCGTATCTGATCACAAGTTAATCGACCAAGTAGGGGCAAGATCAGTGGGAGATATCCGTGCCTAAGCAACGGGCCTAATTATGCCAAACCACCAACCTTCGGGGTTTCGCCCCTCAATCCCCAACCTTTGACACCAATTTAGCAAGCGTCAAATTCTAATCAATTTCCCGCTTAGGTCAGTCTCCTATTGAGTCTGAGATGTCCCTAGGGTCAACGTCTACTCATTTTTAGTTAGGCTTGTGTTAGTGAGTGAGGAGATTATTTGTTAGCTAAGGGAGGGTAATGACTTCCCCACCTTATCTTGTTTATAGGACAAGCCCTTAAGATTGATTGTGCAAAGTGTGCAGGATAAAGAAAAGTAATATTCAACAAGCAAATAATCACTCAAGAATATTTCCTAAACTATATGCTCTGCATACATACCTTTTGCTCCAGCACTCTTTAACAGTAATAAAAAAAATGTAAACAGACACGTGACTAAATGCAAGTCTAAACCATTTTTAGCATTTAACAAACATCATTTTACTATTGAAGTTAGAAAGTATATACAATGAGACAAACAAGAAAATAAATAGCCACAGAATTTCAGTTTGCAGTTCAACCAATCTGCAGAAATACAGGTTAGTAGTTCACTCAGATTGCCACTGGAATGTAGCAAATCTGAGGGTTACTGGGCTCTACTTTTTAGAGCAGAGTCCAAGGCCACTTATATGTCCGTTGTAGCAAAAATTTCCTTGTTGTTAAACCTGTACACCAAGAACAAAGAAGAAAGTTAACCAAAAATGGAAACTAAAAAGAGAATTACTTACCGTCCCTCCCCGACAACGGCGCCAAAATTTAATTGAGGTCTTACCTGCAAAAAATATAGAATTTCAGAACTTTTATAACAACAGTGCAAGATGCTCAATTCTACCGCTATAATAAGTGGCTATGCGAGTCATGATCCATAAGGAGGGACTAGCGATGGAAGCTTTTTAATAAGTTCTCTCTTATGCTACAATCAATGGTTAAAATCCTTCTTTTAGTTCTTCAAAAAATAAAAATGAAAAAAGAGTTAAAGTTAATTTAGAAAGAAAGTGGTAGATAGAGAAGGTGGAGAAAATGAAAGTGGATATGTACAAAGAAATTGAAAAAGATTGAAAGAAATTTGAAAGATTGTGGTATTGGTAATTTACACTAAAATTAAAAGAAAAGAAAACTAAAACCTAAAACAGTTACTTACCTTTTCGGTGCCTGCTTACCTTTGACCCGTATCAATGATATATCTTTTCTTGAAGGCGAGCGAAGTATGACAAATAGGATCTTGGCCATTCCCGTATTACACTATGAATTGAAGGGACAAGTTACACTACCATAGAAATGGATATCCATCACCATAAGCCATCAAGGCACTTATAAGGGCAAGGAAATTTCGAGGCTATCGGTTTCATTTGGATCCACAAATACAGAAGAGGAAAGTAAATGAAAACAAGAGTAAAGAAGAAGAAAAAACTTCGATTCGATTCAAATAACAATGAAAGAAAAGATCACTTACACTGGTGTCACCTTCAGTACAAGTTAGCTCGCATTCCTCTACGAAAGTATCCTCTCCTCTCAGTTATATAAAGAAAATAAAAATTACATGAAAGAAAATAAAAAAACCTAAGTTACAAACTACAAATTAGCCTAAATTCTACTCTTTGCTTGGTCGTTCCCTATGCCTTTGAGGTTGCAAGTATTTATAGGAGAAATGCAGATGTGAGAGGAGTATGAAGATAGTGGAAGTTAGATATTTCTGAATTTGAATCCTCCCCTTATCTCCAAATTTGATTTGATGTGAATATTCAGTTCTAATCTGCAACTTGTTGGCATGTTGATTGCTGAATATAACTTATCAAATGATAGAATGAGAGTGATCAACTTAAAAGTTGTAGCCCTTTAAGTTTTCTTTCTGAATTATCTTGAATCATTAGATTTAAATTTCGGTAGTGAAAGTTATGATTCAAATACTAAAATGTACCCAATCAAAGTCTGAGTCAAATTTGCTTCATCTCATCCGTTGACCTTCTCTCTATCCATTTATTCCTTTGAATTTGGACTCTGTATTTGACGTTATCCTCGGTTGATCTTTAGATTTAACCACTTGATTCAGTAAAAATTGAATTTCACCAATTAGATTTGGGATCATCCTCCTTTAACCAAATAGATCTAGTTAAATCTGAATTTAACTGATATTGATTTGATTTTATCCTCTTTCTTCTCATGATTATCTTCTGCAAAATAGACATTTAAGACAAGAAATTTAGCAGATTTATTATATGATAAATGTGAAAATGTAATAAAGAATAATTCAATAAATGTGTGCAATCAGTGGCATCCTAACTTCCCTTTACTAGTTGCTTGCTTTCTTTTTGTGTTGTTGTTGCTCTTATTATATACATATCTATTTTGGAGTACCTTGTACATATTTAAAGGGAAACTATATAATTATGTAATGAACTTGAAGGGTGTGGATGCTAAGGGTTGAAAACTCATGAAATTGCATTTTGCCTCTTTTGTGCTTAAGAAGGAAGGTTGTAAGCCGTTGTAATGGGTTTTCCGAAATTATCATACTAGTTGTTGGATATGTTATATAAAGATGGTATCATGTTTTTTGCATAAATACTATTGCTTGATGAAAGTTTAAGTTATATGTGTGTGGGGATATTTGGATTATATATATATGTCATGTATACGCTGATATGGTTGATGGTGAGCCTTGAAGGCCTTGCATTGTACTTGTTATGTGTAATGAGTCAAGAATTTTCAAGAGAAATACTGCCGAAATTTCGAATGATCACTTATGTGAATGATCCCTTGGATAATTAGATGGTTGATGGATGTACTTATATCTGGGACCGTTACAGTTGGTATCAGAACTTAGGTTGAAATAGGGCTAGGTTAAATTGGCGTAATGAGTTATGGATGAATGCTAATATTTTTTTAATTATGATGGTAGGGTTGATGTGGGTAGTTAAGGCGGATAGTAAATTCTTACGAATATGAAAAACTCTGAAATGCAGGATATTTAACAGTCCTCTTAAATTCAGATTGGAGTACCCACATACTTCAATTTGGATGTCTCATGCAAAGGGTGCGGGCCCGTTTGCATAAAGCACCAATGGTATGGGACACTGGAATGAGAGGACGGCTAAAATATCATGCAAGTTAAAGTTACTTCTGATCGTAAGAATGACTGCACGTAGGCAAATTACATCACCTAGTACACTATTTTATTATTTACAGGCTTAGTGACCCCATAGTTTATTATCTTAAGATTTATATGTGTGTTATGAACCTGATGAAACTCCTTACTCCTGCAGATGGAAGACTCTGTGATATCGGAATTTTTCTCAGGTAGCTAAGGATCAGATGGATCGAGCTGGGAGGCTGACACTGTAGATTGGGAGTTTGCGTCAGATGAGACCGATCCAAGCATAATTGTTCATAACTCGTCAGACATGGATGATAATGATGCTAGCATAAAGGAAGAAGAAAATATAAGCATGGAAGCTGATGCTGAGAGTACCATTAGGGACCTACCCAAGACCGACGATCTTGATGCCACTCTCGGGGATGATACAGACTCCCAAGGGAGGATACTTTTTGGAGGGGTTTGGTAGAATTCTAGTTGGGCCAAAAATTGAAATTTGTATGATGATCATGATTATTAGAAGTGTGAAGATGATATCATGATAGAAGAAGAAGAGGATCCCAAGGAAGAAGATCTCGAGGAGGAAGACCCTGAGGAAATAAAACCAGAAGAAAGGAAAGCGGAGGATGACGAAAAGGAGGAAAGCTCCATTGGCTCTAATGAGAATGCTTAAAGAAAAATGGATATGCAGTATTTCAGGGAGAAATTTTTAGGCTCACATATTTTTCTGAGCTTTTTGGGGGGTGGGAAGGTTTATATATATGTATTTTGTAAGAAAGTGTTTGTGAAAAATACGCTTAATCATGATAATTGTATGTTTTATAAAGATGTGCACATCTGTAAATCCTGTCACTGTAACACTTTTTGAAATAGTAAATGGAAGTATTAGTTGTGTATATATCTGATAGAGTCTATATTATGAATGTGGTTATTGATATATTGATTGTTCTTTTAGGAATAGATGAACTTGAATCTTTCACCCCATGAAACTGATCCTGAAGGCTATGCCCTGCCACACAACACGGTTGGGAGCATTCATCCCTACTAATCCAGATATTGTGGCAGAATAACTCAATGTAGATCAGAGAATTCCTGATAAAATACCTGAGTGGTTGTTACAGCTTGCAGCAAGGACCAAACCGTATAAGGCTCTAGAGCAATTTCAGAAGTTACATCCGCCAGCATTTAAAGGGGAGGCCGTGTTGGCCCAAAAGGTTACACTCTCTAATTGTTTAGAGTTTTGATGATAACAAAACAAATAAGAGCTATTTGGTACTAATAAATTTGTTCAAGATAAGTTTCAGGTTAGTACCATGTTTGGAGGGCATTACTTAGCTTTTGCAAGAATTTCTAGGTTCATAGAGCAAATAAGGCATATGGCACAACAAGGAAGGAACATAGAAGAGAAGGCTCTAGCAAGGCATTGCAAGGCTCATGACTCAAGAAGACTTCATTAGATTTGTTTTTAGTTTTATAGTTTGTTAAAGAATAGTGAATAGGTTTGAAGCTCTATAATTCAACACACACGTTTTTGCGCACATGTCTTTCCTAAAAATATTCCCTATAAATATGTACAAAATATTTTTAAATACAATATTTTGCCTACAAACTCTATTTTATGTTTTATATATATATCTCTAATCAAAACTATTTTGGTAAAATTTCAAATCTCCTTCAAATCCTGTTTCAATCTCAGTTTTTGGCCTGTGTCGGTCGACCGCGCGGTCGACCGTCACTAGTTCAGGTCAGAACGGTTGACCGCTCGATCGACCGGAGTTCTGACACTGGGTGCGTGCATGTGTGCACGTTTCTCGGTCGACCGGGCGGTCGACCGGAGCCCTTCGGTCAACCGGGCGGCTGGCCGACTGAAGTGCACTTGCTCTCTGTTTGTGCCCAGGACCGAGCGGTCGACCGGGAGCCTGCAACGGCTTTTTATTTGAACCCGGTCGACCGGTCGGTCGACTGATAGAGTCGTTTCAGCCATAACGGCTACTTTTTAAACAGGTTTTATTTTTGTCTTTTTCTTTCTTAAAAGTGTTTAAATGATATTTTCTGAACCTAATACTTCCTAATTAGCATTAAGTGGGTTTACTCCTTAATCCCTATCCCTCTCCTATAAATAGGGGTGATTAGGGAGAGGTTTCCTAACAACAAAAATTTGCAAAAGTTTCAAAAGTTTAAGGCATTCAAAAGAGTTTCATTTCTTGGTTTTTGTGCTGAAAATCTCTCTCATTTTCTGAAGTGTTTTTCAAAACTCTCTGATTTCATTTTCTTTTTCCACTTACATACAAGAGCTTCAATCCTACTCATTGTTCTACTAGGATTTTGTAAGGGAAGAGAATTTTTCAAAAGAGAGTTTGTGGTCTTTTGATCACCAAGAGAAAACTTGTACTTGAGATTGTGGAGTTGGGTACTCCGGTGTGATTGTAATTCTTTATGAAGTTATAGTGGTTAGAAATCCTTCTGGGTGAAGGCGGGGACGTAGAGCTGGGTGCTCGAACCTCTGAAAAATTCTCGGTTTTTGCGTTTGGTTTACTTGCTCTTGCTTCTTGCTTTACTTTCATTACTTCTATTACTTGCTCTCTATTTTCATTACAATATTCACTTGTTTCATATTCATATTGTCAATCAAAGTCCCATACAACAAGATTGCATTGCGCACCTCCAACTCATATCTAGAGGAATCACGAGGTTGGAGTTCAGAACCCTTCACGGGGCATTCGGCTTCTAGTCTTGTTTTGGACGATTGTTGCATCATATTTTTAATTGTGTATTGATTAGCATTATCACCTATTCACTCCCCCTCTAGGTGATTTTCAGGCCGATCCGATGCAAGCCAAGGAGTGGCTTCGACAGATTGAGAAGATACTAGATGTCATGGAGTACACTAAGGGTCAAAGAGTGGCTTTTACTACATTTATGTTTCAAAGGGAAGCGGAACATAGGTGGGAAATGATCAAGAGCGGGGCTAAATCTGTGGGGGAAGAGTTCACTGGAACTTGCTAGTTAAGAAATTTAATGAAAAATATATCCCGGGGATAGCGAAAGATAAGCTTGCCATAGAGTTTTAAGAATTAAAGCAGGGTCGAATGTCAGTAAGCCAGTATGACATCAAGTTCACACAGCTGTCAAGATATGTTAAAAGGCTAGTCCGTGAAGAAGCAGATAGAACAAAGAGGTTTGTCAGGGGTTTAAGGCTGAGATTAGAAGCAAATTGGTTCCGTTCCAACTCCAAGTCTTTGTTCAAGCTGTGGAGAAAGCATTAGAAGTCGAACGAGATATACTAGAAGACCAAGAAGCCCCGAATAGGGAAATTCCTCCCCTTAAACGTTTCCGGCACCAGGAGACCCAGAGCTCTAGGGGATCAAACTTCAAATTTAATAAGAATTCGGGATCACATTGGACACCTGCTCCAAGATATCATGCTGGTGATGGGGACAGAGGAAGATTTTTGCATAGGCCTCAGTTGACACCCCCTCCTCACCCAAATTTGACAAGAAACCCATGGTGTCCTACGTGTAACAGGAATCATGTGGGCAGCTACATTCAGGGCAGACAGTGCTTCATATGTGGCAGTACTGGTCACATGAGGAAGGCGTGTCCAACTCTGCATGGATACCCGAATTTAGGGATTGGAACTAAAAGGCGAACCATGGGTGCTGCTCCTCTTTCAGCTGCACAACAACCTACTAGGCGACCATTCAATGCAACTAGACCGGCAATGACCCAATTTTCAGTACAACAACCTAGGGATCAAGAAAAGTTGAACGCCTTAACCCAACAGGAAGCTCAAGTATCAAATGTCGTGGTAGAAGGTATTACCTGTATCATGAGGCTTATTGCCCGAGTATTATTTGACTCTGGTGCCACACATTCTTTTGCTTCTACTGCATTTGCATCCAAATTAAACAAAAAACCAGAACCCTTGGTGTCTCAACTAATTATATCAACCCCTTTAGGTGCGGAGATGACTGCTAATAAGTGCTATAAGAAATGTGACATTATGATAGGAGAAGTGAAAACGTGGGCCGACCTAATAAGACTGGGAAGCATAGAGTATGACGCCATTTTAGGGATAGATTGGTTACCCAACCACCATATACATGTAGACTGTTATCATAAGAGGGTAACCTTCAAGAGGAAAGGAACTCCAGAATTCACATTCGAAGGGGTAAAGAATGAGAAAAAGGTACAAATCATATCGGCCTTCAAGACCACAAAACTATTAAAAAGAGGGTACCAAGGGTTCCTAGCCACTCTGATGGATAAGAATGAAACTGAATTAAAGATAGAAGATATAGCAGTAGTTAAAGAGTATCCTGATGTTTTCAGAAGACTTACTAAGTTTATCCCCAGATAGAGAGATTGAATTCTCTATTGATTGCTCCCAGGATCAAGTTCTATCTCTAAAGAACTTTATAGGATGGATCCATTAGAAATGAAGGAATTAAAGGAACAACTGCAAGAACTGATGGATAAAGGGTTTGATCAACCCAGTGCGTCATCCTGTGGAGCCCCAGTGCTGTTTGTTAAAAAGAAAGATGAAAGTATGAGGTTATGAATTGATTATAGAGAGTTGAACAAAATCACCATCAAGAACCCGTATTCACTTCCTAGGATTGATGATTTATTTGACCAACTTCAGAGTGCCAGCGTGTTCTCAAAGATTGATCTAAGATCAGGGTATCACTAATTAAAAATTAAACAATGTGACATCCCTAAGACTGCTTTTAGGACTAGATACGGACATTTTGAATTCCTTGTAATGCCTTTAGGACTAACAAATGCTCCGGCAGCATTTATGTACATAATGAACAGGATATTTAAGCCATATCTTGATAAATTTATAGTAGTATTCATTGATGACATGCTAGTTTACTCCAAGGATAAGGAGGAGCATGAAGAGCACATGAGGTCAATACTTCAAACATTAAGGAAAAAAAACTATATGTGAAGCTTAAGAAGTGCAAGTTTTGGTTGGACTAGGTAAGTTTCTTCGGGCACATTATATCCATTGAAGGAGTGTCTGTAGACCCCACAAAGATTGAGGCAATCAAGGATTGGCCTCAGCCCACAAATGTTAAGGAAATTCAAAGTTTCTTAAGACTAGTAGGTTACTACCGAAGATTTATGGAAGGATTCTCCAAGCTAGCATTATCCCTAACCACACTAACCAGAAAAGGTATTAAGTTCAATTAGGGTGAAAGCCAAAAGAAGAGCTTTCAAGAAATGAAGGATAAGCTAACTTCTGCCCCGGTCCTAGCCGTACCTTCGGAGACCGAGGGATATGTCATATATAGTTATGCATCCAAGTAAGGGTTAGGTTGTGTCTTAATGCAGCACGAGAAAGTTATAGCCTATGCCTCTAGGCAGCTAAGGAATCATGAAAGAAATTACCCTACCTATGATTAGAATTGGCTGCAATGGTTCCGTCCTGAAGATTTAGAGACATTTCCAATATGGAGTATCCTGTGTAATCTATACGGACCACAAAAGTTTGAAATACATATTTACCCAAAAGGAGTTAAATATGTGATAGCGAAGGTTGCTGGAGTTGATAAAAGACTATGACTTGACCATACAATATCACTCGGGAAAGCCAATGTCGTTGCGGATGCATTAAGCAGAATGTCGAAGGGGTCATTAGCAGCTATAATAACACATCAACTAAGATTAATGAGCAAATTAGAAAAGATGCAACTGGAAGTCCGCATAGGAGGACCTGGGGAGGTAACAAGCTGGGTGAATCAAGTTAGTGTCCAATACAATTTGTATCACCGAATCAAGGAGGCGTAACAAAAAGATGATGAATTAAGAAAAATCTTGGAGAAGGTTCAAGACAGAAAAATTTAAGGCTTTATCTGTGAGAAGGAGTATTAAAATTTGGTCATCGTGTATGTGTGCCACAGGATACCAGACTTAAGGAAGAGATTTAGACAGAAGCCAATAACACTCCTTACATTGTGCATCCTGGAGCAACGAAGATGTATCAAGATCTTCGAACAAATTTTTGTTGGGATGGAATGAAAAGGGATGTAGCCAAATTTATGCAAAGATGTTTGATATGCCAACAAGTCAAAGCGGAACACAAGAAGCCTCCAGAATTATTGATGCCTTTACCACCCCAAGAATGGAAGTAGTGTCACATCACTATGGATTTTGTTCCCCGATCGCCGCAAGAACTTGGCGCTATCTGGGTAGTCATGGATCGACTCACAAAGTCTGCACACTTCCTACTTGTTCAGATGAATTACTCGATGGAGAAATTGGCACAGATTTACCTCCGAGAAGTAGTTCGGATACATGGTGTACCCAAAATAATTGTATCAGATAGGGATCCTCGCTTTTTATCAAGATTCTGGATGAGTTTATCTAAGGCTTTAGGGACCAAATTACACCCAAGTAAGGCAATACACCCACAGACTGATGGACAATCGGAGAGGACTATTCAGGTATTTGAAGACATGCTGAGGGCATGTGTATTAGATTTTGGAGGTAGCTGGGAGAAGTATGTACCCTTAATAGGTTTGCATACAATAACAACTGCCAATCAACTATTGGTATGCCACCGTTTGAAGCTTTATGTGGTAGAAGGTGTAGGTCCTCCATTTGTTGGGAAAAAGTTGGGGATCGAGGGTTGTTGGGTCCAGACATGGTGCAAGAAATGACAGAGAAAATCAGAATAATAAGGAAAAGAATGGTGGCAGCTCAGAGCCGACAAAAGTTATACGCAGACAAGCGTCGCGTGCCACTAGAATTTGTCATAGGAGACATAGTATTCCTGAAGGTGTCCTCAATGAAAGGAGTAGTGCAGATCGACAAGAGCAATAAGTTAAATCCTCGATATACAGGACAATTTGAAATATTAGAGAGGATCGGGCCACTGGCATACCGATTGGCCTTGCCCACAGAAATGGAAAGGATTCATAATGTGTTTCATGTATCCCAACTAAGGAAGTATATATTAGACCCCAGCCACATCCTCAGCTACCCGCCAGTGCAAATTCATGAAGACTTGCCCTATATAGAAGAACCGATATAAATCTTAGATCACAAAATGAAACAGCTAAGGAACAAAACTATCCCTCTTGTGAAGGTACTTTGGAGAAGTCAAAAGATCGAAGAAGCAGCATGGGAAACTGAAGAGGAGAAGAAGACTCTTTTTCCATACTTATTTGGAGGTATGTCGAGTTCCAGGGACGAAACTTTCTTTTAGGGGTAGATTTGTAACACCTGGTAACTCATAAGTAATTAATGAGTTTCTTATGTTAATTAACCATGCCTTTATATATTCATATATAAAGATATATGAAACTCTTAGCGTAAGGCCTAATTAATTAGGCACTAGTATCATTACCATAGTTACATAATTTAAGTATACAATTTTAGCTTGTTGTATGTTTATAAACTTCTATCTTTCCTTATTTAATTTTTAGTATTCTTAGGGATAATGGAAAGTCTAGGCTAATGATATATTATACCATTACCAATTAAATAAAGAAGAAAAAGAAAATTTAAAATATAAATTATAATATAAATTCAACTTTAGTTAGTGAAAAAGTAGGTGTGCATGGCGATGATGGATCAGGGCCAAGATGCTCTTGATCAAGGTGTGGGACACTTGGGCATTTCTGGTCAATGGCAAACTTGTAAATAGTGATTGGGAAATTACTAATTTTGGATGAGAGAAACCTCTCATCTCTTCCCCAAAGAGATGAAAAAAAGACAATGCTAAAACCCTAGGAACCCACCTGTTCCTCTTCCTTTAGAAATCAAGATCTTTCTTTTCTTCTCTTCTTCTTTTTCTTTCCTTTTCCTTCTCTCCTTTCTTCTCCCTTCCTCCAAATGAATAAAAAAATTTCTGTAGGCTGCCAGGCGTGGCCGCCCCCTGGACAGCCGCGCCTAGCAGCACCAAGCCGCGCCGACGAAATTCTAGAGAGAGGGAGTGGGAGGAAGGAGGAGGGTGTTGCAAAACGGATCTAGGTTTTGGGTGAAGAAATCAACTCAAAATCTCAACTTTTAGGGGTCTTTACCACTCATGATCAAGGTATAATCTGACTGAATTTTTATGAAAAAAAATTTGATTTTTTAGTATTTTATTTAATTTTATGGATGTTATTAGCACAAGGAATTTACCCACTTGTTTTTCCTTTGATCAAGGTGTTGTTTGGGACTTATATAAGGGAAAATCCAACAAAATCTAACCTTGAAAGAGGAGAGTAAACCTAGACCTTCTTGAAATTAAATATAGTAGAGTAAGTGGGACTATAAAATTTTATGGTAACCATAATACAAACTATTATGTGTTGATGTCGCTGTTTTTACATAAAAGTATTTGGTGAAAAGGAAATAATAGAAACTTGTTTAAGATTCATGTTATGTTGAGATATGGTTTTATTTTATTGGGCGTTCTAATCTTAGGTAAGGCCATGTAGTGTAGAATGTTCTAGAGTTTAGAATTTGTAACGCCCCGATCCCACAGGTACGGGGACGTTAAGGCGACGTACATACGCGTGAGGTTATTTTCACCTCGAGTATGTACGTCGCCTTAACGTCCCCGTACCTGTTCTCCGTAGTCAGTGTCGACCGATACCGATACTCGGCATTACGAGTTTTATTTCACAAACGGAGTTGTATTTTGCGATTTCGCTTTCACCTTGTGTCTTAGAATCACATTATCTACCTTAGAGTATTTTTGGAGATTTTTCTGAATTTATCGAAAATTCGGCCAAACCGGTGTCGCCCGGTATCTACGAGACACTCCGGGATTTTAATTTGCAAACCGGATTGAATTTTGGCAAACCATTTTCATATTACGTCTCAGGATAATATTCTCTATTTTTTATAATTTTTGGGCACCGTTCGGAGCTAGTCGAATTTTGGGCCACATTAAATAATATTATTTTAATTCGTTAAATCCTTTTTCTTTTCTTTTCTTTTTCTTTCCCCTTCTTCCTTTCTCTGGAAGAATCCCCCACCGCCTAAACCCATTTCCACTGCCTTCCCTCTCTCTTCTTCCCCTTAAAAACCTCTCCAGTTCTCTCTCTCTCCTCTATTTTGCATCTTCTCTCTAACTCCTCTCTCTCTCCAAACACTCTCTCTCTCTCTCTAACCTCTCACTCTCTGTGTGCGACCCAAAAAGGGGGGGCAACCCGCAGCCAGGCTAGGCCGCAGGCCGCCGCCGCCGCGGCCGCGCCCCAGCCCGGCTGGCGCCACCGCGCCACCTCCTCCTCCTTCTCATCTTCTTCTTCCTCTTCTTCTTTTCTTCTTTTTCTTCTCTTCCTATTCTTCTTCTTCTCCTTCTTTCTTTTCTTTTCTTCTCCCTAATCTCTCTCTCTCTCCATCCCTCTCTCTCTCTCTCTCTCTTTCTCTCTCAGCTGGCCGCACCGCCGCCGCCGCCGCTGCCGGCGGCCGAGGCCGCCGCCGGCAGGCCGCCAGCGCCGCCGGCCAACAGAGCTGGCCGGCCGGCCCGCGCACAGCAGCAGCATGCTTGCTGCTGCTCCTCTTTCCCTTGAATGGGTTTGGGTAAAACCCAAACCCATTAACCTTATTGGATTACTCAAAACCCTCTACCTTAAACCCATAACCCGTTTGACTTAAGTTAACTGGTTTGGGTTTGGGTTTGGATCTAAACCCGACCCGTTATAAGCCTAAACCCGCATCCAAACCCATTACAAGTAATTTTGCATAAAACCCCCTGTACAATTCAGTATTGGCATGTAATTTTTATTTGCATATTTAACCCATTTTTTATGCTTTAGTATTCGGGCGATATCTGGAGCATTCGGACTCCGATTTGGACGATTCTGGATCCATTGCGATCGTGGGAAAGAGAGCTACCTTCCTATGACTAGTTTGTGAGTGTTTTTCTTTTATAAATTATATTTTACCATGTTTAGTGAAAGTGATTAATAGATCTTGATTATGGATAAAATACGATAATTATTAATTATTAACTTGTAATTATTGGAAACTCATTGTAATAGGCATAAAGGTATTTCCTAATTTAGTGATGTAATAATAATCACAATAAATACTGACATAGACAACTCGGACACAGTCATCATACCGGCACAGCCACTGACACGCAGACCACTATTTCACCATATTCTTATATACTATTATTTCATATATTATATCACAGTTAGATAACTATTGTCACATGTCTACTGATCCACAGATACACTATGACACTACACTGTCACTAGACATGCATGCTAGACACCGTTACTGTAATTCACAGGACATGGTATTACATGATACACGGACTACCGTTATTACATGTACTAGTGCTACGTAGATATGTTACACGGATTATAGCTACACATCTATGTTCCACTAGTACACGGATAAATACCGCATTTCATATTATTGTTATCATTATTACATGACACGTCACACTCTTATTTCGTATTCATATCCCACTGATTGTTATTCATTTTTGCATATTTTACCACATCCATATCATGCATATTGTAAATAAAAATGTGATTTTTTAATCTTTTTCTCTCTATTTTTGCAGGTCCATATTCTAATAGAGAAAAGGCCCAAAATCCCTTTAATTATCAAGAATTAAATCAAAGCCCAAAAGAGAGCCCATAGGTTGAGGCCAGGATCTAGAGATATCCACGCGCCAGCTCAGACTTCCAGAAGGTCCACGTGGCTAACAACCTGTAACAAACTCGCACCAGAAATCTCAGCCTCAACGGCCAAGATTCTGCCGCATATCCACAGCAACTGCCGCGATTCTGCGGCAGTTACAAGGCCGTTGAGCCCGAGATTCTCTCCAACAACCTGAGTTCCAGAGGCTTCTCTCTGAGGCTATAAATACACCACCAGGGCCTTTGCAAAGAGGAGAGGACAGAGGAGAGATTAGAGGATAGAGCTTGTATTTTGTAGGTTTTTTCTCTAGGATTTTTGTTGCTCTAGTTCTCTTTCTTCCTCCCTAGAAATTCTGCAAAAAGAGAGATTGTGAGAGAGAGAGAGCTTGTGTAAATCAAGGTGTGACAACTTGTGAAGCAAGATTTAATCCAATCTCCTTTCTCTACTTGAGCATTTTCTAGTACTTTACTTGCATTCTTTAATTCAAGCTTTACTTTCATTGCACTCTTATTCATGAATTGCTTTTCTTTTCTTGTAATGGCTAGTAGCTAAATTCTTCTACATGACTAGCTAACAACTAATCTTGCTTAACTTCTAACTCTTGGGTGAATGCAATTACTTCATCTTGCAATTGTTGAGTCTATTTTATCCATGATGAAGATGATGGGTTACTTTCATGCTTGGCAATTTCTTGTTGTAATTCTCCATATGATTCATGTGTGCCTCATTTAGAACCTTGTCTTAGAACAAGTGCCATGATGGAACATGGAGATGGATCACCAAACATATGCTATTTGTTGTACAACTTCTTTACTTCAATTAATGAATGTTGTATCTTCTTCCTTAGCATCCCATGAGTGGCAACTCTTTTGATTCCACCATTGAAAGTCTATCTTGAAGGCCTATGACATCAATGAGGCTACAAGACAAGTCCAAGTAGATTACCCTTCAATCAAGTGGGAAAGTAAGCAGACCAACACGCAAGATAAATATATGCCGATGAATCAACATGAGGCAAGCATCACCCTAACGGAGATTAGTAAGTTAGCAAGTTAGTAATGTTAGCTAGTCATGGCCTTTCTCATCTAAAAGTCTTCTACAAGTTTTCATTCTTTTAGTATTAATTCCAAAGAAAATCTTGTCTTCGATTCTTTTCATTTTATTTCATAGTTTTCATTTCATGTACACACCAACCACCAATTCTTTCATTTCTTTTTCCATATCTCTTGCATTCTTTTAAAACAAAGAAGAATCTTCGTTTTCTATCTTCACATTAAACCGTAAAGCTTCCATCGTGAGCTCTCCTTGTGGATTCGACCCGTATAGCTTGTGCTACTACGGTGATTTGGAAAGGATACATCAATCATTTTAAAAACATTGTGGAGTGATCAAGCACCTAAGGTTGACTCTAAACCTTCTTTCTTTTATTAAATATTTGTGCAATCTACCACACTATCCTTTTTTCCAATCAAATTTTTGTGCAATCTACCACACTATCCTTTTCCCAATCACCCACCGATATATAAATGCACCACTTCACGGATAC
The DNA here is from genome assembly GCA_038442645.1 of Agave tequilana. Lineage (NCBI taxonomy): Eukaryota > Viridiplantae > Streptophyta > Magnoliopsida > Asparagales > Asparagaceae > Agave > Agave tequilana. The sequence continues at coordinate 50,245 of JAVJIF010008320.1, read as the reverse complement.
CGTTATGAAATATATTGTTATCATCGTTACATGGATTCTCGGCATATCACTGTTACACATGCGTATATGGTTTCTCTATTCTTGTCATATGGATCCTCTTGCATAATACATGTCTTATTGTTCCATGTTACCGTATTCATATTCTATGATTGTTTCCTGTTACTGATATGGATATGCCCGTTACTGGACATGAGTGCTGTTGATATGCGATGTGTGGAACTAAGTGCCACGTGGATCCAAGCCACGAGGGCCACCTCTAGAATCCCACATCTATTGTTCCCGTTTCCCGTTATATTGTTATATGCTATCAACAGAGCTCAGGTCCGGTTATCATGTTACCCGTATCATGTACTGTATTTGTTCTTGTTACATTATATACTTGACATATCAGATCATAAAGCTAACTGGGGTATGGGAGAGACTTGACGGTTGATTAGATCTTATCGGGTGATGTACTGGATCCATATTGTTCTCCCACTGCAGGGGACGGTAGTGCTACCTACCAATTGCTCCATGAGCTCTCGTTACTTGTTTCATGCTCCCCTCTTAGCGGAGGGCCCTGGTCTTAGCAGCCAGGGGTTTTTTAAGGCCGTGATCCCGGGTATGCACGGGATACACCTACCCGATAAGAACTCCTCGACCATGGGTTTCCAATTAACAGAATAAAACAGTATACATAGTAGTGACGTCGGGAACACTTGTTATTTGGTCACTCTCTCGTTTGGATAATGGTACCTGTATGCCATGTCCGGATGGGTTCGACTGGAGTGCGGGCTCCGGTATGAACTGCTAGTGGTATGGGACACTGGAAGAGATTGATTAAAATACCAGGTGGAACTGATTGCTACTATTGTATAAATAACATGACTTGCCTGATACATGTCTACTATTGTTTAGATGTACTTGTTACTGTTCCTGGTCATTTATTCCGCTATCATGTTACATGTATGCGTTGTTACTTTACCTGTTTCATGCTATACTTTCTGAGGTGGCGTACTACTCATGTACATGTATACTTTGTATTGCTTATATTCTGTTTTACATTGTCTATATCCTACCTAGGCACAACACAGTAAGATGATTATGTTGCATACTCATCTACATGTTCATTTCCATCACGTCACCACTAACATGGTCATTTCTATCACATCACCACTAGACAACACTATTTATTATATCAACTGGATATGACTATAGCCATGACCCGATGATAACATGCTAGGTGGTGATGGTATTGAAATATGTCATTGTTATATTTCTACAGATTATTATTTCTATTATATGGTATCACTATTGAAAGTCACCTAGAGGGGGGGTGAATAGGTGACAATGCTAATCAAGGGCAAATAAAAAATTTAAAGTTACAACAATCACAAGATGAATGCTAGCAAGTAAGTATGACAATGAATATGATGAGTAAATAATAAGAGCAAGCAAAATAGAGTAAGAATTGCAAGAATGTAAACCAATCGCAAACACAAAGATATGTTATCGAGGTTCGAGCACCCAGCTCTACTCCCCGCCTTCCCGAGAAGGATTCTAGCTACTTCCACTATCACAAAGATCTCAATTACAATGGAGTACCCAACTCCACAATCTCAGTACAAGAAATTTCCTTGGTAGTCAAAAGACCACAAACTCTCTCTTTCAAATATCTCTTCCCTTATAAAGGTCCTTAGAGAATATTGAGTAGGAATGAAGCTCTTTTGTGTGTAAGGAAAAGAAATTGAAATCAGAGAAAAACTTTTGAAAACCCTTCAGAAATTGAGAGAATTTAGCTCAAAAACCAAGAACTTTGAAAGCCTTAAACTTTTGAATTTTTGCAAAGATTGTTTTTGTAACCAATCTCTCCCCAAACACCCCTATTTATAGGAGAGGGATAGGGTTTAGGGATAAAACATATTTACTGATGTTTAGGAGAAAATTAGATCAAAATATATCCTTAAACGAATTTTTAAAACACAAAAGACAAAAATAAACAGCTCTTAAAAAATCTGCCCGTTACTGTTCAACGGCTACATCGGTCGACCGGGCCGGTCGACCGGTAGTATAAAAATTTGACCGTTACAGGCGAGCGGTCGACCGACCCAGTCGACCGATAAAACCTGTGAGCAAAAATAATAGTCCGGTCGACCGCCCCGGTCGACCGACAGACGTGCACACGGATACGTGCATCTGCCAGGACTTCGGTCGACTGGTCCGGTCGACCGGACCAGACTGACACAGACTCGGTCGACCGACCCGGTCGACCGGATCAGGTCAAAAAGTCAATTTTAAAAAGAAAATAAAGAGGATTTTGATTTTAACAAAAATACTTTTGAACAGGGATTAGTATAAAATACAAATATATATCTGTAGGCAAAAACTTGTATGCAAATATTTTTGTATAATTTATAAGAAATTATTTTGGAATGAGCATGTGCGCAAAAACGTGTGTGATAGAGCTTCAAACCTATCCACTATTCTTTAACATACTATAAACTGAAAAACAAATTACATGAAGACTTCTAGTGCTATCTTCAAGTCTTTGAGCCATCCAATGCCTTGCTAGTGCCTTCTCTTCTATGATCCTTCCTTGATGTGCAATTTGCCTTCCTTGCTTTGTGGAACTTAGAAATTCTTGCAATAGCTAAGCGAATGGACTCTAAACATGGTACAAACCTGAAACTTATCTTAACAAACTTGTTAGTACCAAATAGCTCATATTTGGTTTGTCATCATCAAAACACAAAACAATTGGAGAGTGTAACCTCTTGGGCCAACAATCTCCCCCTTTTTGATGATGACAAAACAAATATGCTATTAACAAAAATATAGGGTAGGAGAAAACTCCCCCTCAAATTATGCTATACTTAAAACACAAGAATATGCTCTAGAACTAATAATTGAAGAACTAATAATTGAAATGATGCACCAATTATTGAAACCAATTAAAACACAAAAATTTCTCTTGATACCAAAAATACCAAAAACAACTAAAACACAAGAACACATAAAAACAAAAACTCATAAAAACAAAACATATAAATTCATATGGAACCAAGACCAAATGAACTTATTTTTGTCCATGTAAACTTATTCTCCCCTTTTTGTCATACATCAAAAAGGGTTATGAAAAACATGTTTATTCAATAATACAAACATTAAGTTCTCCACAAATAAACAAAAATCTAGCAAAATCAAGAGGTTTAGTGAAAATATCGGCTAGTTGTAAATCCGTGGAAACATAATCAATATCTATATCACCTTTCTCAAAATGATCTCTAAGAAAGTGATATCTAATCTCAATGTGCTTGGTCTTACTATGTTGATTTGCATTTTGGTCATGTGTATAGTACTAGTATTATCACAAAATATTTTTATATGATCAAAGTGCAAATCAAAATCAAGGAGAGTATGTTTCATCCAAAGGACTTGTGCACAACAAGCCCCCGCGGCAACATACTCCGCCTCGGCGGTTGAGAGAGCTACGGAATTTTGTTTCCTAGAGGACCATGAAACAAGACAATTACCAAGAAATTGACATGTCCCACTAGTACTCTTTCTATCTACTCTACAACCCGCATAGTCGGCATCCGAATAACTAGTCATTGAAAAATCTATAGTTTTTGGATACCAAAGACCCATTCCAATTGTGCCCTTAATATAACGAATAATGCGTTTTACCGCAATAAGATGAGACTCTTTAGGACACGATTGAAATCTAGCACAAAGACACACACTAAACATGATATCCGGCCTACTTGCCGTCAAATATAAAAGACTTCCTATCATGCTTCTATATAATTTAATATCAACATTTTTACCTTGTTCGTCCTTATCAAGCTTGGTTGTAGTTGCCATTGGAGTGTTGCAAGCCTTTGATCCTTCAAGCCCAAACTTCTTTACTAGCTCCTTTGCATACTTGGCTTGGTTAATGAAGGTTCCGTCTTGCAATTGCTTGATTTGGAGTCCAAGGAAGAAATTGAGCTCACCCATGGAAGACATTTCAAATTCTAGTTGCATTACTTTCTCAAAATCCTTGCATAAAAGCTCATTAGTAGATCCAAAATTATATCATCAACATAAATTTGCACAATTAAAATATCATTCTTAACATGCTTAGTAAAGAGAGTTGTGTCTACTTTGCCTTTAATAAAATCATTTGAAATGAGAAAACTAGAAAGCCTTTCATACCAAGCTCTTGGAGCTTGTTTCAATCCATACAAAGCTTTATCAAGTTTAAAAACAAAATCGGGATGAACATGATCAATAAAACCGGGAGGTTGAGCAACATAAACTTCTTCATTAATAAAACCATTTAAAAATGCACTTTTTACATCCATTTGAAAAAGTTTAAAATTTTTAAAACATGCAAAAGCTAGTGTCATCCGTATGGCTTCAAGCCGTGCTACGGGTGCAAAGGTCTCCTCAAAGTCAATTCCCTCAACTTGAGTGTAACCTTGGGCCACTAACCTAGCTTTATTCCTAATGACATTTCCGGACTCATCCAACTTATTCCTAAAGATCCACTTAGTACCAATTATTGGTCTATCGTGGGGCTTAGGAACAAGGTGCCAAACTTGGTTGCGCTCAAATTGATTGAGTTCCTCTTGCATGGCAAGCAACCAATATGGGTCCGTCTCGGCTTCGAGAATGCCTTTGGGTTCAAAATGAGAAATAAAAGCAAAGTTACCACATATGTCATGGAGTTTGGAGCGCGTTGTGACTCCTTTAGATGCATCACCCAAGATGAGCTCCTTAGGATGATTTGTAGCGTATCTCCAAGCTTTAGGAAGCGGTTGAGTGATTTCCTCCTTATCCTCTTGAACTTCACCAATAGGATCTAGCTTTTCTTCTTGAGCGGGTGAGTCCTTCAAGGATAGTCTCTCCATGTCTTCACCTAGTGGTTCAATCTCTACAACATTCTCAACAACCACATTAGATTCTTCAAATTTAACATGCATGGATTCTTCAATGGTTAGTGTAGATCTATTGAAAACTCTATATGCTTTGCTAGTAGAGGAATATCCAACAAAGATAGCCTCATAAGCCTTAGCATCAAATTTACCCAAATTATCCTTAGTATTTAAAACAAAACACTTGCATCCAAAAACTTTAAAATATGCAACATTTGGTTTTCTAGAATGATACATTTCAAAAGAAGTTTTTGAAGAATTTTTGCATAAATAAATACGATTCGATATATAGCATGCGGTGTTTACGGCCTCGGCCCATAAATATTGAGGGAGGTCATATTCACTTATCATTGTCCTAGCCATCTCTTGAAGTGTTCTATTTTTCCTTTCTACAACTCCATTTTGTTGTGGAGTTCTAGGACAAGACGTTTCATGCTTAATTCCCTTTTCATCACAATAAGTCATGAAGAGTTGGTTAATAAACTCACCACCTCTATCACTTCTTATTCTCAAAATCGAAAAACCCTTTTCTTTTTCAACTCTTTTTCGAAAAATCTTAAAATGAGAAAAAGTTTGATCTTTATTTTGTAAAAAGAAAACCCAAGTAAAACGGGAGAAATCATCAACCAAAACAAATGCAAATCTACTTCCATTTAAACTTTTAGTTTTAGTTGGTCCAAAAAGATCCATATGAATTAATTCTAAAGGCCTAGTTGACATGATATCCTTGATTGGTTTAAAGGAAGACTTGGTTTGTTTCCCAAGTTGGCACGCACTACAAATGCGGTCTTTCTCAAAATCCAAGCAAGGTATACCCTTCACCAATTCCTTTGAATTAATCCTAGAGATATGGTCAAAAGATGCATGTCCTAATCTTCTATGCCAAAGCCAAGAATTTTCATCAAAAGCATTTAAGTATTTAGTAGAACAATCTAAATTAAGCATGTCAATAATATAAACATTATTATCACGAAAACGGTAAGAATACAAACATCGGATTTAACATCAAAAATCTTGCATGAGGAATCATCAAAAACAACTTTAAGTCCACGATCACAAAGTTGGCTAATGCTAAGCAAATTATGTTTTAAACCATCTACTAAAACAATATTCTCTATAATAGGAGATGAACCAATTTGAATATTACCGATACCGATGATGGTGCCTTTGGAATCATCCCCGAAGGTGACGGAGCCACCTTCCATGTACCTTGATAGGGTTGTGAAGTTGTTGATGTCCCATGTCATGTGTCTTGAACAACCACTATCAAGGTACCACCGCTCCCTACGTCTTGGAGCCTTGGTGTGTACCTACATCAAACATTTTAGGACTTGATTTTGGTACCCACATTTTCTTGGGTCCATGAGGGTTAGAGCCATTAACCCAAACAAGATTATTTGAACTATGCAATTTATCATAACAAAATTTAGCTAAATGTCCATTTTTGCCACAATAAGTACATCTATACACTCTACCATATCTAAAAGCATAGTGAGTGTGTGATTTGTGAGCATGGGCATTGTGAGCATGAAAAGATTTAGCATGAGAAGTATTATTTGAAGTGTGAGCATGTGAAATTTTAGCATGAGAATCTTTAACATGAGAAGTGAGCTTTTTGGAAAACTTTTCTTCAAGCTTCTTGGTGTTAAAAGCACAATCTTTCAAAATCTTTTCAAAATCAACCATTTTGGTTTTTAAGGAAGAAATTTCTTTATTATCAACAATAGGGTTTTACCCTTACAAGAAATCTTATAAGCGTCAAATTCATTTTGAATAGAAACTAGATTTGAAGAAAGATCATCTTTTTCTTTTGAAACCAAAGCAAGTTGATTTTTAAGAAAAGCAACTTCTTTTTGTAATTTGAAGCATTCCATTTTCTTGTTATCATAAGTTTCGGAAAGTTCTACAAAGGCATGAACTAGAACTTCCTTACTTACATCATCATCTTCATCATCAAAGGATTGAGAGGTTACCTTGGGTGTGTTTGCCATGAAACACATGTTAGCTTGATCCACCTCCTCTTCGGACTCGCTTTCCGAATCCCATGTTGCTTTGTAGGCTTTCTTTCCTCCGGCTTCTTTGGCTTGAAGGAGGAAGTCATTTCTTCTTGAACTCCGGACAATCCGCCATGATATGTCCGGGTTTGCGGCAATTGTAGCATATAATCTTCCGCTCCTCTTTACCTTCGAATCTTCTCCGGAAGTTGAACTTGTTCTTTCGGTACAACCTCTTGACATTCCGCACAAGTAGGGTTAGCTCCTCATCTTCTTCTTCATCTTCATCATCGTCATCATTGGTGGATGAAGTCTTAAAGGCAATGGATTTCTTCTTTGAAGTAGTTGCCTCATCTCTTGCTTTCTTCTCCATCTCATGGGTCTTTAGGTTCCCAATGAGACTAATGATGTCCATCTCGTCCTTATCGTTCAACTCCTTTAAGGTGGTGGCCTTGATCTCCCAAGATGGTGGAAGAGCCCGTATCACTTTGCGCACCTTTTGATCATTGGAGATGACGTCACCTAATGAAGAAAGACCATTTGTATTTTAGTGAAACGAGTAATCATACAATCAATTGATTCTTCATCAAGCATTTTGAATGATTCATATTGAGACCTCAAGAGATCTATCTTAGCTCTCTTGACTTGTGAAGTCCCTTCATGTGTGACCAATAAGTGTTGCCAAATCTCATAGGCGGATTGGCAATGAATTACCCGTGTAAGGTCATCCTCATTCAAGGCGGTTAATAGGGAGTTTTGGGCTTTGGAGTTAGCCTCATATTCTCTAAAGTTGAAATCGGTCCAAGTGCTCTCATCTTCATGGGTGCTACATAGGGTTTGGTCAAAGACTTAGCCACTAAACTACCTAGTGATTGCAAAAAGATAGTCATCCTAACCTTCCAAATAGGGAAGTTGAGTCCATCAAATTTAGGTGGGGTTTTAATGTTGTCGGCCATGTTTACTAGTGTATGAATGTATGAATGAAAATGTTGATTAGCAAATTTTAAGGATCTCTCTATGGATATTAAGCCAAACCTAGAGTCCAAGCTCTGATACCAATTGAAAAGTCACCTAGAGGGGGGATGAATAGGTGACAATGCTAATCAAGGGCAAATAAAAAATTTAAAGCTACAACAATCACAAGATGAATGCTAGCAAGTAAGTATGACAATGAATATGATGAGTAAATAATAAGAGCAAGCAAAATAGAGTAAGAATTGCAAGAATGTAAACCAATCGCAAACACAAAGATATGTTATCGAGGTTCGAGCACCCAGCTCTACTCCCCGCCTTCCCCAAAAGGATTCTAGCTACTTCCACTATCACAAAGATCTCAATTACAATGGAGTACCCAACTCCACAATCTCAGTACAAGAAATTTCCTTGGTAGTCAAAAGACCACAAACTCTCTCTTTCAAATATTTCTTCCCTACAAAGGTCCTTAGAGAATATTGAGTAGGAATGAAGCTCTTTTGTGTGTAAGGAAAAGAAACTGAAATCAGAGAAAAACTTTTGAAAAACCTTCAGAAATTGAGAGAATTTAGCTCAAAAACCAAGAACTTTGAAAGCCTTAAACTTTTGAATTTTTGCAAAGATTGTTTTTGTAACCAATCTCTCCCCAAACACCCCTATTTATAGAGAGGGCTAGGGTTTAGGGATAAAACATATTTACTGATGTTTAGGAGAAAATTAGATCAAAATATATCCTTAAACGAATTTTTAAACACAAAAGACAAAAATAAACAGCTCTTAAAAAATCTGCCCGTTACTGTTCAACGGCTACATCGGTCGACCGGGCCGGTCGACCGGTATTATAAAAATTTGACCGTTACAGGCGAGCGGTCGACCGACCCAGTCGACCGATAAAACCTGTGAGCAAAAATAATAGTCCGGTCGACCGCCCCGGTCGACCGACAGACGTGCACACGGATACGTGCATCTGCCAGGACTTCGGTCGACTGGTCCGGTCGACCGGACCAGACTGACACAGACTCGGTCGACCGACCCGGTCGACCGGATCAGGTCAAAAAGTCAATTTTAAAAGAAAATAAAGAGGATTTTGATTTAACAAAAATACTTTTGAACAGGGATTAGTATAAAATACAAATATATATCTGTAGGCAAAAACTTGTATGCAAAATATTTTTGTATAATTTATAAGAAATTATTTTGGAATGAGCATGTGCGCAAAAACGTGTGTGATAGAGCTTCAAACCTATCCACTATTCTTTAACATACTATAAACTGAAAAACAAATTACATGAAGACTTCTAGTGCTATCTTCAAGTCTTTGAGCCATCCAATGCCTTGCTAGTGCCTTCTCTTCTATGATCCTTCCTTGATGTGCAATTTGCCTTCCTTGCTTTGTGGAACTTAGAAGTTCTTGCAATAGCTAAGCGAATGGACTCTAAACATGGTACAAACTTGAAACTTATCTTAACAAACTTGTTAGTACCAAATAGCTCATATTTGGTTTGTCATCATCAAAACACAAAACAATTGGAGAGTGTAACCTCTTGGGCCAACAACTATTACATAGACATGCATTATATATTATTATCGTGCTTGTATTACTACAGTATATATTACTGCCTCCTTCATTTTACCACTGACTAGGTCGCTTTTTGACGACCCTGGGTTTGCGTGCCCAGGTGGAGATCCGAGTTATCGTTTGGTCAGCTAGTTCATTGGATTCACATAGGAGACTCATCATCGAGACCATTGATAGGTATCTGTGTGCTTTGTTCCTGTTATCTTATTGATCCCTATTTTTATATCTTTATGATCACTAACCCCTTTCTGCATGTATTCTTGTACTTATTTCCTGCTGGAACCCTTGTGTATATGAAAGCTATGTCCTGTACTGAGGCTTAACGTACGCGTGATGTTGTTTTCACCTCGCGTATGTACGTCGCCTTAACGTCCCCGTACCTGTGGGATCGGGGCGTTACAGAATTTGTAAGGTGATCCTATGATTAACTCTAAGTAATACATGCCCCACACCCTTAAGAAGTGAAATTATTAAGGGGAGGTAGAAATACAAACTCACTAGAAACAAATCAAGTGTTGGTGCTAGCGACATATTCTTGGTGTGTTGTATGGGTTCGTGTGTGTGCATGTATATATGTATATATATATATTCATAGATGGTTACGCCTAATGTTGGGTGAAATTGATTCATGTACTAATATGCTTGTTTGCTACTACTCCTAGGAATGTTGAAGATTTTAGGAGGTGATTATCGTCTTAATGACAAATGCTAGATATGGTATGACTTACTATTGTTTGTGTTCAAAAGTTGTCCTTTTTATATTATGAAGGAAGGGGCCGGCGGGAGCTAGTGGGAGGGGGAAGGCGGTGTAAAAAGATATTTTTTTTTATATTGAAGGAATGGGTCGCGGGAGCCGGTGGGAGGGGAAAGACGGTGTAAACAGTTTTTTTTATATTGAAGGAAGGGGCTGGCGGGAGCTGATAGGTGGGAAGGTGGAGCTATATAAATCATTGTTGTATTTAAGCATGTGATTCGGTACTTATGTATAGCCGATATCATAAGGGATGAATGTGTTACTTGTACATATACATGTATTGTGTGATATCCTTGGTCATTGTGTTATGAATATGTTATATATGTGTGTGTGTGTGTGTGTGTGTGTGTGTGTGTGTGTGTGTGTGTGTATCTAATTAGATATGCTATGCAGTTATATGTATATAATTAGGCAAGCTATTCATGACAAACAAAGGCAAATCACCAACACGAAAATATAAACATAAGTAGGTATGGATTTTTTTCATGGAATACACTTATGAGACTCATTCTACACTTACACTTATGCACATATATGCATATATCATTGCTTAATTTTTTAAACTAATGGTTTACTCACTGAGCTATTAAGCTCACCTCTTTCTATTAACATTATTGTTTCAGGACAGGACAAAAGTAAGGGGCTAGCATAATGCAAAGGAATAACCGGATTAGGGGGAGTTGGAGTAGTGGCATCCTAACTTCCCTTTACTAGTTGCTTGCTCTCTTTTTGTGTTGTTGTTGCTCTTATTATATACATATCTATTTTGGAGTACCATGTATATATTTAAAGGGAAAACTATGTAATTATGTAATGAACTTGAAGGGTGTGGATGCTAAGAGATGAAAACTCATGAAGTTGCATTTTGCCTCTTTTGTGCTTAAGAAGGAAGGTTGTAAGCCGCTGTAATGGGTTTTTCAGATTATCATACTAGTTGTTGGATATGTTATATAGAGATGGTATCACGTTTTTTGCATAAATTCTATTGCTTGATGAAGGTTTAAGTTATATGTGTGTGGGGACATTTGGATTATATATATATGTCATGTATATGCTGATATGGTTGATGGTAAGTCTTGAAAGGTCTTTTATTACACTTGTTATGTGTAATGAGTGAAGAATTTCTAAGAGAAATGCTGCCAAAATTTCAAATGATCACTTATGTGTATATTCTCTTGGATAATTAGATGGTTGATGGATGTACTTATATCTGGGACTGTTACAAGGTAGATTTGACGGCAATGGCAAAGTAGATGTCTTCTTGGGCTATCCAGTCTTGAGTTTCAAGGGTAGTAGCTTAATCTGTTTATCCTCATACTCAAATTGGCACATGTTGAATTGACCATAAATGGTGATATTTTTGTCGAACAATCACGGTTTACCTAATAGGACTTGATCCACATTCATGGTGATCGCATCGCACTAGATATTGTCTTTGTAATGATTGAAATTGACTGGGACATGACATTATTGTTTGACTTCAAGGTCATGGAGTCAATCCAAGACAAACTGAATGGGTAGGGGTCGGGTACAACCTCTAATCCAAGATATTTGAGCAATTTCGATGATATTGCATTGATACAACCCTCACTGTCCACAATTACTTTACAACTTTTAACGCCATTTTTATGAACGTGTGAAAGATTGCACTTTTTCTCCAATCGACTTTTTCAGCTAGTTGTGAGGGAACACATCTAACAACAATCAAGTGAGTTAATGGTGTTCGATTAATACAGTTGAGACCAACATCATCACTTGTGAAATCTTATCAGTTTCAGAATCTTCTCCCTTAAATATTTACACATAAGAGTCTGAGTCCTTATATGAAGGAGTTTGACTGTTAGGCCTATTAAGTTGGGAATATAGGGAAGGTCTAGACACTGAGGCCATATAATCATGGCTCTTGGCAGTGTTAGTGTCCTAGCAGAATTTAAATCTTAGACTAACACATTTGCTATCACTAACTCATTGACTCCTCTACCTAACAGTTTAGTTCGTAGGTCATCCCTAAATCGGCTCTAAATCTAGAAAGAATTTGAGGTTCACCTTCCTTATGAAGGGCACTGCATCTGATGAGGAATTCTTTGAATTTCTTGACATACTCCTTTGTAGATTTGTTGTCTTGAGTGTGTTGGTGCCAATTGTCCATGAGACGAGTACTAAACGATGGCGTCACATATTTTGTTCTAGCTCTTCTTTCATCCTATCTCATATGTCAATTGGTGATCGATCTCGAGCTGCTCACCTATTTTCTAGGTTCGTCCAATACTGACTAGCTTGGTCAGACAATTTTCTTGCAGCATACTTGACTTTTCTAGACTCATAGTGAGTTCATACCATATGAAATACCAATCTAGTTGGAGTGTCTAGTTTATGAAAAGTTGTGGGTCGTGACATCCATCAAAGTTGAGGAATCGATCTTGATGCTTTTCAGATATTGAGCATCGGGACTGGATGGATCATCGGTGTTGTTACGTTGATTGTTTTTTGATAGGGTTTGATCACGTGTGGAATTCACTTTGGTCAGCTTTTCATCAAGTGTCTTAAGGGTGTCTAACTTGGCATTTATCTCTGCGAACATTTCTACAATCTGCTGAGAATCCATTAGAATGGTGTGACACTTGCTAAACTCTTCTGACAGATATAGGTGACCACTAGGGTGGGTATGCATTACACAAACTTAAATGAAGATGAAGAGATGCAAATCCAGATGATTTTTTTATTAAATCTAAATGCAACTTTTTTAATGTAATAATGCAGAAAATCTCTTAACAAGTGCCAACGTGATGCAGATCCTACTCTTACTGCACTCTGAAACCATAATGATGCGAATCATGTATGCGCGTGAATAAAAAATCAGTGATAAAATAAAACTTCGCTACATTTTTCCCAACAAATGATCTTGGGTAGAAAAATAATTAAAACTAATAATGCAACAGATAGATTTAATAAAATGAGCAAGTGCAGTTGTACCGATATCAATCTAAAATAAACTGATGTAATTACAAATTATGATGAAAAAAGCTTGTACAATCAAAGCATATGATCAGTAAATAAATAACAAGTAGAATCTCACAGTCTCACAGTATTTGTTGCAGCAAATATAATCAATAAAATAATAGAGACAGATATCAACTCATAATTAAATAGACCGTGTTAAATAAAATTACCTCCTGAGGATCACAGAGACCTCAGTGATGTGGAGTGAATGCCGATGTGTATCTTTCATTGTCATGATCATAATGGTACCAAGATCGCCTGAATCAGAGCCCGAATGCAAGAGTTATGGCCCAAAAATGAGACTCGATCCTTAATGGGCTTGTTCTGTACTGTACACTCATTACTGTATAGCGGGTATGGCACTAGAGCAATCAGGTTTTGACTTAAATATGAAATCAAATCTCTCTGATTGGTTGTAGGTACGAATCGGGTGAACTCTTGAAACCTAATTGATCCTATCTTGCTTTTCTTCTTTGAATTTAGTTCGGTTCGTGTTTGTTGGATTTGAATCTGAACCCACTTGGCCTTTCTTCTTCACCTATGTGTCTAGTGTTGGGTTCACTGCATCGAACTGGGAAGGCAGTAGCTTGGACTCGGGAGAGGGTCGCTGGAGGAACGACGAGTCTCTCACATGTGAGCTGGGTGGCTCGCGCACAAGGAAGTGCCAGAGGTTTGACCGACCAAGCAAGGAGGTGGCGAAGGAGGCCCGACGAGGTCTCATTGTCAAATGATGGAGATGGCGGCATTGTCGTCGTCGAGGAGTACAGGTTGGAGGCAGTGTGTCACACCCCGCTTCCTAAAATATATGAAAACAGAATTGCGACGAGAGTCAGCGATGTATATACGCGAGAAAAATACCCCAATTATACACGCTAAGTCTAAAGTAACCTGAACAAGCTATATAATCACTATGATAAATCAATATCACTGCAATATCATATATAAGCATCCACAAAATGATAACATATGATAACATATGAAAAGGAAATGGAACAAATATGAGTCCAATGCATAGAATCATGAAAGCAATAAGAATAAAGAAAAGCAAGAGAATACCGAGAAAGGATGTCAAACAAAAAAACTTCGGCTCCTCAAGATACATGTGATCCTCTGCAAATACCTGATCTGTAATAAATAGCCACAGATCTAAAAATACAAATTCAGGAAGTCAGAACTCCTAATGAATGTGGAAGAATACAAGGGAAGGTGCACATGCATATAACTGTGAGCATATGATGAATAAACTATATAAATATAAATGTGAGTAGACTATGAAAAATATATACTAGAATAAACAGAAATAATACGCAAACATAAATGGATTGTAATAAGCCAGTCAGTGCTATAGCCAGGTGTACATTAGGTCATGAGTATAATCAGATGTCTATCATATCATGCATGTATATGTCAGGTTTAGTCTATAATGTCAATATAAAATTTAATTTTGTTATTAATTATGTCAGCGAACAGCAATTGCCACCTGTAATAGACGCATCCCATATTACGTCTATCAGACGTGTCAATCGAGTCCTATGTTATTGAAACTGAATTGTTGGAGACATTGTCCATGCTTTAGGTGGGTCCTGTACATACCCGAGACCACAACCCAGATTCTTGGCACTAAAATAGGCCCTATCGCTAGGTAGTCAATAGTAACAGTACTCACAGTATCACTATAGAGCAATACTCACAGTAACACTATAGAACAATAAACAGATGGGATGTCAGTCATTCTCCAAAATCCTGCAGTGAAACCGTAAGTTAGCAGCGCAACCTGTATCCTAGGTCCACCCAAAATACAGACACTGTCTCCTCCATCAATTTTTTCAATCCCGGTGTAAGTTGTCCATTTACATTATTATTCAATTCTGTTAAAACAATAAATATCATGTTACCTAGAGTACTAGGATGATACAGTGATAGTAACAGTATAGTATATCAGTAAGTAGTAGTCGTATACACGGTAAACGATAACAATAACAGTGAACAATATCAATAATATAATAAAACTGTACATAGAGTTACGGTCTAACAATACTTTCTCAGTAGTTTCGGTATTATAAAATAATACTAATAACAGTTCGGCACTGTCTAGCCAATATACAATGTCATATAAAACTGAACGCTATACCATCCACTCATACTAGATATAACAATACTGAATCCGCCAACTTATAATCTCAAAAGTCATCGTAAACATCAAAGACCAATCTATGTTAAGGTAATCCGGTACAGTAAACCACAAGTTCAATAAATCAATAATTAATTCTCTCATTATTACCAATCTGTTGTTATCCTCTAAATCACCAATAACCAGATCAAACGAAAACTGCAATCAACTCTGAAGTAAAAGATTACCGATATTAATGAAATCAGTCTCACAATAACTCTATCTTTATCACTGAAAAGAGCAGTCTACTGATTATCCTCGAGATCAACTTGGTCAACAGATACTGAAATCACAAACAACTAGTAGAATGTTCTCAATCATTATTGAATCTAGAATATCCTTCCATCTGATAATTAACATCGATAATATCATCAATACTCAGGCAACTAATCAGCGAATCTGAAAACACTTACAACTATTAATCCGACTAAAATAATCATATCTAAATATTGATCAAGATCCAATAAAAAGAATGTAAATCTCATATCAACTCAGATTCTAACTAAGTCCATATATCGATCCAAGCATCAAAGAATCTAATCTCTTAATAAAGTAACTCATATCTAATATGTCCTCAAATACCCGAATGAATTCTTGACTGAATTGTCACCGAATAAAGGAATATCAAGTCTTATAATTATTCAAATAAAATATAAATCTTTAACTACAATCATGAACCAATCCAACTCAAGATCAATTTGGTATACAGTCAAACATTCATCTCAGCTAGATCCAAACTGAAATGGTCAATGACTAGACATGAAGTGATATAGAACGACTAACATCTTGGTAAATCAGTACTGAGTCCATATACATTTTAACATCATGATTACCTCTAATAAATTATCTGATAAAATACTCTATATAAAGCATGTCGTCTATCCTCAAATATGAACTAGGCAAGCCAACCAGTGGATCAAAAGAGTAACAGTCTAAGATATAATACTACTAGGTCTAATGTAACCGCGGTGAATTACTATCACATGAAATGACGCTGATAATCGCTCAGATCAACTACATAAATAAAGTGAATACTCTTTGATGTCTCATGAAGGAATACAGGTAATAATACTGGTAAATAAAGAAGATGGTCACATGAACTAAAGAAAATAACATATATATATATACTACTGATAACGATAAATGAGGAAATAATATAAGAGCAAACACTCACTTGAAATAACACAATTTTGGATCCGAATCATTGTCTACTCTTCACTGCACGAACTGGTACAGATCTACGGATCATCCCATAGATCCGCCTTTGAATCTCCAGTGTATCGGGTTCACAGCGAGCACATAGTCCAGATCTCCCGTTACCGAGTTTGGATCACACGAACGAGTTCAAATCGCTGCAACACGCAACCAAACACTCAAGGTCACATGAACATACATCCATACACATACATACATGCACGTACTCATGCATACACCCAAGCAAACATAATACATATACATACACGTATACAACACACTCTTATGCACACACCTAATACATGTATACATCCACACAAGCACTACACTTGTACAAACATGCACCCGATCACCTATGCACTTAACCACACACATGATAATAACACACACACACACACACATACACACACTTACACTATGTAATTAAAAGACATGCATGCATATTCCCACATCACATTCATATATGCATTTAAACACAACTTCATCATATGTATATAACATTGAGAGAAATAACATTGAGAGAATAGAAAAAAGGAGGGGAGGGAGGTACTCATGACCACGGATAATTCCGACGACGAATACAGTGATGGCAAAATCCACAGAGGAGTGATTAGTCCTTAATATTACATAATTTTTATCACATCTGCACAATTATCTTATATAAAATGCTGCTAATAATGGTTTGCTTGTGTGATTCTAGGTCCATGGTATGCAATGGAGAAGAAGACCCTAAATTACCATTTAATGGGTGATTGAAGGCCTACAAAGTAGCCATTGACTCTAGGAGGAGATTCTGTCAGACCTGGGGACTCAAATCAGAAATCCGGAGTCTACACCTGACAGAGGACAGAAGTGACTACACGCAGCAGGCGGCGCTGCATGCGCCGCCCTGCTAGGGCTGCGGAAACGCGGCCATACGGGCGCGGCGGCACCCGTGCTTTGGGCTAAGGGTTGTCCCCCTGGCCCCCTTTTCCCCTGGTACCTATAAATACCCCTCTTGGGGTTCAACAGAGGGGATATCCAGAGTTTGAAGAGTAGTTGTTATTTTGTTTCTAGGAATTGTGGTTATTTGTTTCTTTCTTCTTCTAGTTTTAGTTTAGCCATTAGAGTGAAAGAGAGAGAGAGAGAGAGAGTGTGTAAAAGTTATATTTGGAGGTGACAAACTTATACAAGTAATTACTTCTCTTTCCTCTTTCCATTATTTGGTGTTTCATTTGTTTTATCTCTTTGTTTTAGTGTGTTACTCTTTCTCGTTACTTCTTCTCTTTTGTTGTTTCTTTTACTACCATGTCTAACTAACTCTCTTATGACATGGCTAACTAACTTCTAACCCACTAACTCTAACAACTTGATTGATAACCCAAATGAGTCAATAATGCCAAACAAGTATTATACAAATGAGAGCTATGACATCTTAAGACGAGGGATCTAATTCTAACTTACTATAAGTATTAGCTCTCTTATATTTCATACTTAATGGGTTTTTGATGATCTATAAACTTTGCTTGTCTTTGTAAGTAGAGATTTTTCTTTTAACTTTGTCGATATCATTAGTGCACTTGTTTCTTTCCTTATTCTCGCATTTTATTGGATCTTGATAAGGTAATGTCCAAGTTTTGCCGTGTGAAGCTAAGTTAAAGGAAGGACTTTCATTCGGACCTAACGTGAATAGTTCCTATGCATAAAGGTTATGCTTGCGTATTATCCATCGTAAGGCTACATTTTCAAGAAGTTAGGGATTAGTGGGAGTACTTAATAGAAAGTTAGCCATGCATTTTTTTCATCTAGAAAAATCACTTTTACAAACCACCAAACCATTCTAAACAATTCTTGAAACCAACTTGTTTTCATTTTCAAATTCTTTATTTGAAACAAAGAACTTTCTCTTTCCTTGAACAAAGAAGCCGCATCAAGCTTTCATCGCTCTCCCTCCTTGTGGGTACGACCCGTATTGCTACTTTGCTAGTACGGAAGAATCGCAAAAGCAGTAACATTGACCACATTCCTTTATTATTTTTGTGCATGCTTTTTGTCGATCAAATTTTGGCGCCGTTGCCAGAGAGGGATTGGCTTTATTGTTCAATACTGAAGATTTTTCTTTGTTTTTTTGTGTAGGAGAAGTACCAAGGAGCTAACTAATACAAGAAGCAAGATTGGTGTCCAGAGACCATTGCATGAGGAATTCATTTAACCTCGGGGAATTTGTGTAAAAACAAATTTCTCCGATCGAAGTACTAACGAAAGATCTTTTGCAGGGTTGCTGAAAATCGCCTAAATTGTTTTCTCAAAATTTTAGTTCATTCGTATGCTTCACCTTTACACTTGTAATAATTCAACAGAAATCCATTTGTTGCTAAATTGAAAATCAGATTAGACTCTTGCATTTAGGGGAAGTATCTATTTATTTCAATTTCTGTTGAAGAGTGCTGGAGAAAAGGTACGTGTGTATTCATATAAAATAGGACCAACATTTTGAAGTAATTTATCGCTTTGAGTTTTATCTTGTTGTGAATATATTGTACACTTGCACAATTGACATTAATGGCAAAATAAAGCCTCGAAAGCTCCGTGGTTTGGCATAATTAAGGCCCGTGGCTCACGCTCGGATACCTCCCACTGAGTTTTCCCTTTCCTGACCGATTAGCTTGTAGTCGAGTTCCTACAACAGCCTCCTCTGGAGAATCGACCAGTTAGGAGTCGTCTAGGTCCAGGTAACTTAGACTAAGGTTTTGTGGTTGTTTTTCTTTCTTTTGTTTGTTATTTAATCTTTTTGATTGTTTTATTGTTTATACGTTGTTTGTAGTGTGTGCTGCATGCAAGAGTGGATTAGAGATCCTGTGACTTCCAGATTAACCAGAAACACTTCTCTACCCTTACATCCAGAACTGGTGATGGCATCGCTACATGATAGGTTTTACCCGATCAGAACCTCACTTCTATCTTGCATAAAACTTTCTGAAGTGAACGGTAATAACTACGAGTTAAAGCCCCAATTTATTAACACTCTTCCCAAATTCATGGTTTATACTTGGAAGATGCATACTTCTTTGTTAGGAAATTTGAATAAGTATGCCTCATGATACGCATTTTCCGGCTAGGAGACGATGCGTTTAGGTTACGTTTTATCCCTTCTCCCTAAAGGACCTAGCAAAAAATGGTTGTACAGTTTGGCGGTAGATTCAGTTACAACGTGGGACGATTTCGTCAAGGCCTTCTTGAATAAATTTTACCCAATCCATAAAACTGCCCTCATTAGAAAGAATATCATGCAATTCAGGAAAGAACAGAGCGAACCATTTTGGAGATACTTTAAGTGATTCAAAGATCTCCTAACTTAGTGCCCTCATTACGGTGTAGAGAAATGGGGTCAGTGCCAGATTCTCTACGATGATTTGGATTATCAAATGAAAATCCTGTTAGAAACCATGTGTCAGAGAGGGTTCTTGCAAAAGGATGAGAATCAGGGTTAGGATTTGTTTGAGAATTTAGCTGAGAAAACCCTGCAATGAGAGCCAGCCTCGAAAAAACTAAGGAATTCACAGTCCATAACTTCAAAGGAGGGCTCCTATCTTTAGAATCATTCATAGCTGCAGAAGCTAAGATTGCAACCATGATGAGGAGAATAGAGGCTTTAGAAACAAAAGAGCCAGCCAATATCAACCAAATTAACCCACCACCAATTCACAATCCGGGTTGTTCATACTGTCAGGAACCGAACCATGTCTTTGAAGAGTGTCCTATTTTTCAGACTCACCAAGTGCCAACGGAACACATGAATGCGACCTACTCACGGCTGCCGCATAATCCTTACTCGCAAATGTACAATCCTGGTTGAAAAATCACCCAAATTTCTCTTAGGCCCAATCAATTCTCCTAGGCCAAATTTCACCAATTATGTCTACCATCCCAATCATCCAACGAATTTTCCCAGTCAAGCTCCATCTTCCTTCTACCAAAGTTCACCAATTGAGAAAAAATCAGTAATTGGAAGAGAGCATGGAGGCTTTTATGAAATCTCAAGCCGCCTTCATGCAAAATTAGGGACAAATATTGAGCAACCATTCACAGGCTATATCGAGATTGGAAATATAAATGAGTCAATTGGCTAACTCTCTAAGTGAAAGACCAAATGGTACTTTACCTAGTCAGCCGCTAGTTAACCCTAAGAACTCCAATCAAGCGTATGAAATTCAGGATCTATCGATCAACCAGTGCAATGTTGTTCACACACTTCGATCTGGAAAGAAGGTGGACAATCAGGTCTACCAGCAGAAAAATCCCACTCACATTGATCCTGCTCCTGCTTCCACATCTGCTAGCTCCTCCCAATCTGCTCCTAAAATGTCTGACGAGGACACAGCTGCTGAACAAGTTCATAAGCCTGTAGAACCATTCCCCAATAGACTTGGAACAATAATAAGAATATGCACGTGGAGAAAATACTTAAGATGTTTAATCATGTCAAAACGCTATCCAACAAGTCCCAGCCTATGCCAAATTTATTAAGGATATGTGTACGAAAAAGAGAAAGATGAATGTGCCCAAGAAAGTGTTCTTGGCAACTAATATAAGCGAAATTCTATCTGGTCCCATTCTGGTGAAATACAAAAATCCTGGATATCCCACAATTTTTTGCACCATAGGATAAACAGAAATTAGCAGAGCACTCTTGACCTGGGAGCAAGTATCAACTTGCTACCTCTCTTAGTATACCAACAACTTGGGTTGGGCGAGCTGAGTCCAACTCGAGTAACCATTCAGTTAGCTGATCCATCTATGAAAATCCTGAAGGAGAAAATCACAGATGTCCTTATTCGGGTCGGAGATTTCATCTACCCCGTTGACTTCATTGTGCTTGAGACCCAACCTGTATCAAATCCGCGGTCTCAAACTCCGGTCATCTTAGGATGCCCATTCCTTGCTACAGCCAATGCCATAACCAACTGTAGGAACAGATCTATGCGATTGACCTTGGAGACATGACGAAGGAAGTCAATGTCTTCAATCTTGGAAGACAACCCAGGAATATCAATGATCAGACTTTTGAGGTCAATTCTATTGAAAATTTGACCAGTGAGCATGAAGAAAGCATAGAGATGGAAACAGTGAGTGAGTTTGATCTGGAGTCTGAGGATTTCAATCTAAACCAGATCGTAGATTCGACAATGGACTGGGCATCAGGCCCAAGTGTACCCTATTTCAAGACTGAACCCAAATATCACCTCTAATGAATCAATACCTTCCTTAGAGTTAAAATCCTTACCTGAACACCTCAAGTACGCCTACTTGGAAGGAAGAGAAACCTTACCAGTAATCATAGCATCCCATCTGACTGAGCAACAAGAGGACAACTTGATGTCTATTCTAAAGAGACATAGGGAAGCCATTGGATGGACCATAAAAGATATCAAGGGGATAAGTCCAGCAATAGTTCATTATAGAATTCACTTAACCAATGAAGCGGTTCCTAGGAGGGACCCCCAGCGCAGGCTTAACCCACTCATGCAAGAGGCTATAAAAATAGAAATTTTAAAATTATTAGATAATGGGTTCATTTATCCCATTTCTGATAGTCAATAGGTTATCCCTGTTCATGCGGTCCCCAAAAAGCTGGTTTTACGGTGGTTGAGAATGAGCAGAAAGAGTCGGTGCAAACAAGACTGCCTACCAAGGTTCATATTTATATTAACTATAGAAAGTTGAATGCAGCCACTCGTAAAGACCACTTCCTACTACCCTTCATTGACCAAATGCTTGAACGATTGGCTGGACATGAGTACTATTGTTTCCTAGATGGATTCTTGGGATACAATCAGATCCCCATTGCTGCAGAAAATCAGGAGAAGACTACATTCACCTGCCCATTCAGAACCTGCCTACTGACGGCATGCCCTTTTGATTATGCAATGCTCCTGCGACATTCCAATGGTGCATGCTTAGTTTGTTCTCCGACATGGTGGAACATTCTCTTGAGATTTTTATGTATGACTTCTCCATCTACGGAGATTCATTTGATCAATGTCTTCATCATCTAGAGTTAGTTCTACAGAGTTAGTTCTACAAAGATGTAAGGAGAAGAATCTAACTCTAAACTGGGAAGAATGTCACTTTATGGTGAGACAGGGATTGTCTTAGGCAATGAGATTTCTAGGAGAGGAATTGAAGTGAACAAGGCTAAAGTAAAAGTGATTGCTAAGCTTTCACCACCCAAAAGCATCAAGGATATCAGATCCTTTCTAGGGTATGCTGGGTTCTATCGATAGTTTATTAAGGACTTTAGCAAAATCGCTAGGCCCTTAACCAACCTGCTCGCTAAGGACGTGCCCTTTGATTTTAACGACGTATGTTTCAAATCATGGGAGAAGCTTAAGCAAGACCTTGTATCTACGCCTATTATTTCTACTCCAGATTGGGCACAACCATTTGAAATCATGTGCAATGCCTCTGATTTTGCTATCAGTACTATTCTTGACAGCGCATTGACAATAGGCAGCATGTGATTTGCTACTCGAGTAGGACCCTGAATGACGCCCCACAGAATTATACAACGACCGAGAAGGAATTCTTGATCATTGTCTTTGCGTTGGAAAAGTTCAGCCCTAATTGTAAGGATCAAAGACGGTGACTTTCACGTATCACTCAGCATTGAAATACCTCATGACCAAGAAGGAAGCAAAAGCCTGATTAATTCGATGGATCCTTCTGCTTCAATTTTTGACTTGAAAATTTGGGATAAACGAGGTATAGAAAATGTGGTTGCTGATCATCTGTCATGAATTCCAAATGCATCTCTTATACAAGCTCCGATCAACGAGGCCCAGGCGAGCACATCCTGGCTATTTTCAAGAACCATTGTATGCGGACATAGTCAATTACCTCGCTACTGGACAATTACCCACTGACTGGACAAAACAAGACCAGTGTCGTTTCTTTACCCAAGTACGGTACTTCTTCTAGAAAGAGCAGTATCTTTTTAAGTATTGTCTCGATCAGATTATTCGATGATGCATATCAGAGGAAGAACAAAGGAGTGTGCTTAGCTTTTGCCATGAACTTGGATGCGGCAGACATTTTTTGTCCCCGCAAAACTGTAGAGAAAGTTTTACAAAGTGGGTTTTACTGGCCCACTTTGTTCAAAGACTCATTCCACTTTTGCAAATCATGTACAAATTGTCAGAAAATTGGGAAATTTTCGAGAAGAGACATGATGCCCTTGAACCAGATTCTTGAAGTTGAAATTTTTTATGTTTGGGTATCGACTTCATGGGACTATTCCCAAATTCTTTCGGCAACCAGTTCATCTTGGTTACTGTGGATTACGTCTCTAAATAGGTAGAAGCTATGCCAACTAAGACCAACCACATCAAAGTGGTTATCAAATTTCTTAAGGAAAATATCTTCTCCCATTTCGGCACCCCCAGAGCGATAATTAGTGATAATGGGTCACATTTCTGCAATAGAGTTATTGAAGCTCTGATACAAAAATATTCCATCACTCACAAGTTATCCACTCCGTATCATCCCCAAACAATTAGTCAGGTCGAAGTGACCAATCGACAAATCAAGCTCATTTTGGAAAAGACTGTTGGACAAACTGGAAGGAATGGTCGATCAAGTTAAACGATACATTGTGGGCTTACCGCACTGCTTTTAAGACAGTCCTGGGGATGTCTCCTTACAGAATCATTTTTGAAAAGCCTGTCATCTTCCAGTCGAGTTAGAACACTGAGCCCTATGGGCTTTAAGCAACTCAATTTTGATCTGACCAAAGCTGGTGAACTAAGGAGACTGTGGATCTCAGGGTTGGAGGAGATACGGAATGAGGCTTACGAGAACGCACGAATTACAAAAAGCAGAAGTAAAATTTTTCATGACCAGATCAACCGAAAAAACTTTGCCCCAGGAGACAAGGTTCTGCTATATAACTCGAGGCTTCACATTTTCACAGGAAAGCTGAAAACTCGTTGGTCTGGACCATTCATTGTGCGCACTGTCTTCCTACACGGTGTTGTGGTTATTATTGATCCTAAGAGCAACACAGAATTCAAAGTGAATGGGCAAAGACTGAAGCCCTTTTTGACCACTGAGCCAATATCCCAGGCTGGACTTGTGCTGAGTCTTTTCTCTCCATCATACACCTGACCATCGCCATCCACACACCACCAAAAGACAAAAGTGTAATTAAAAAAATTTCTTTATACTTATTGTTTATATGCTCACCCCTTATATATTTATACATAACCTTTTTGGAAATTTCTTCTTCTCTCTCTCCCTTAGCCTATTCGCACTTGGCCGGCCCAAGTCGACAGCGACGGTGATATCTTTTCTTCCCCCTATTATTGCATTTGCATTTACATGACTAAGCATTGAGGACAATGCATTAGATAGGTGTGGGGGAGTGCTAACATTTTTTCTTTTCTTGTTTTTTTTAATAAAAAAAACCTCCTTAACGAAAAAAAGAATTTTTTATACTCTTTATAAAATGCCAAAAGGTTGAAAGAATTAAGGAATCTTTATTTTAGCCTAAATAAAAATGAAACACTGGTTTGACTAAGAGTTGGGAGGAATAAGGAAAATAACTCATGTCTTTTATTTATCCTTAGTAGAATATGCATAAATCATACATACATGCTTGGGATTTAGAGAGATAACTCTGAAAAAAATACTGGATAATTCTACCTCAAGAAGCATGATTACTCACGTCAAAAAAGTAAATATATGTAATATATAAGTAAATCTTGATATCGTGGCCTACTCTACTTGCATATTTACCTGAGGGGTGTTTTTTCACCTGGTGCCCTAAAGCTACCTGGTTTTGGAGTCATCGGTTTGATATGTGTTACATGAGTAAAGTAGAAAGCCTAACGAAACTAAGAATAAACATATAGATAAACATTAATAAAATTAAAATTACATTCAAAGTTGAGTTAAAAAATCCCAAGCACATCACATTTATACATTATGCATATCTATCTAAAAGTAAAATAAATAGAATGAGTTAGAAGTACAAGATCCTTTCTAAATTTAAAGAAAAGCCATAATTTCTTCTTTTAGGAAGGCTAAAGTATAGGAAGACTTATGAAGGTTAAACCTAATTCTTATATCATTCGGTTATTTTTACTTAGATGATTGAAAACAAATTTCTTAAAAGAGGTTTGCTGACAACTAATATTTTTCTTCATTTATTGGATTTTGTGGGTGTAATCCGCTGAAAACTCTCAGGAGACAACACTCCTCCTCTAAGGAAAACCTAGAGATTTAAAGGCTTGTTGCACATGCTCAGTGCAATCGCGTCACCTGCGAAAGTGGTGTAATAATTCTCTTGTTTTTGTTTTGCTCGAGACGAGCAAAAAGATAAGTGTGGGGTTGTGATTAGTCTCTAATATTGCAAAATTTATACCACATCTACACAATTATCTTATATAAAATGCTTCTAATAATGGTTTGCTTGTGTGATTCTAGGTCCATGGTATGCAATAGAGAAGAAGACCCTAAATCACCATTTAATGGGTGATTAAAGGCCTACAAAGTGGCCATTGACTCTAGGAGGAGATTTTGTCAGACCTGGGACTCAAATCAGAAATCCGGAGATGATTGGTCACATATATTGTATATATATTGTCACATTACCATCTTTATTATCTAATAAATCCTATTAAGAAAGTCTTATGTTTCTTTATTAAGTGCAGGCCGATTGCTTAAGGAAAGGGAAGAAAAATAAGCCCAAAAGCCCATCAAATTCTGATGTAATTAAGAATTAAATCAAAATTAGAAGATCAAGGCAGATTATGGTAGATCAGAGAGGTTAGAAACTGGTTAATTTGGTTTTATAAGAATCCAAATCGGTTAGCTTGAGAAGCACCAAAGATCAGAATAGAATCAAACAGTGAATCCAGCCAGATAAAAAGGAGCCAAATCTCACGCAAGCCAGATCTCCACCAGGATGTGGCCATTTGGCCACATCTTGGCTGCGGATCTACAGCTAAAGACGTGGATCCGCAGCTTGTTGGTGGAGATAAAGGGAGTGTTTGCTCCCCTTATCTCCTCACTCCTTTCCTTCTGGGTTTTTGCTTATAAAAGGCAGAGTTTTGTACTAAAAAAAGGAGCGAAGACTAGAATTAAATTTCTTGTTCGTTTTAAGGTTTAGGATCTTTGTTAGATAGTATAGAAGTTGTATCTCTATTTTATAATTTGTAGTTCAGTTCAAATACCAGTGAGAGAGAGGAATAGAGTGATTGTAATCTGAAAATTGAAGTGACATCAGTAAAAGGATCAAGCTTTCTTCTTCCACTCCAATTCACGGTATGTCTTGTTTTATTTACATGTATTATTTTTCATCTTTCATGAGTAGCTAAATTCATTTTCTGGGCTCACTATTGTTCCTCCCTTCGATCTCTCTTCTTTTTAAATGATTTTGATATAAAGACTCAATGGAATCATATGCATGCCTAAACTAAGCCTTTCTTCTTTGAAAGTGTTCGTGAAGGCACATGAGGATGCCAAACTTCTACTTCTTTTAAAACATCTCTTGAACTTGTTTTTATTTCATACTTGAAATACTTGATGATTTACATTCAATTCAAGATGGTTTCTTAAAGAAATAAGTTACCTTTTTCAAACTATCTTATTTGCTTTGCTTAAAACTTTCTAAGCTCAAGCTTAAGTTTTTGCCTATATTCAAGTGAGGCAAAAAAAATTTCAAGAGAAGAACACATCATTGAGTAGTGAGATAGTGAGCCCAGATCTTCTTCTTATATTAAAAACAACAAATCACTCTTCAAGCTTTTAAAAAAATCACCTTTTTCAAATCCTTCTCTAAGTTTGCAATTTTTCTTTTAATCATTTCCCTTCTCTCCATTCTTTTTTTCAATTTATAAAAAAAAAGAAAGACACCAACTTTATTCTTTGTTACTAAACAAAAACACCGAAAAACTTCTATCGTATTTCTCCTCGTGGACATGACCCATTAACCCAAAGCTACACAATAATTCTTATCACTTTTAATTCACGATCAGGAGACTACACCTAACAGGGGATAGAAGTGACCACACGCAGCAGGCGGCGTTGCGCCGCGTCCTGCGAGGGCCGCGAAAATGTGGCCCTGGTCGCGTTTCCGGGGCCATACGGGCGCGGCTGCGCCCATGCTTTGGGCCAGGGGTTGTCCCCTGGCTTCGTTTCCCCTGGTGCCTATAAATATCCCTCTTGGGGTTCAACAGAGGGGATATCCAGAGTTTGAAGAGTAGTTGGTATTTTGTTTCTAAGAATTGTAGTTGTTTGTTTCTTTCTTCTTTTAGTTTTAGTTTAGCCATTAGAGTGAAAGAGAGAGAGTGTGTAAAAGTTGTATTTGGAGGTGACAAGCTTATACAAGTAATTACTTCTCTTTCTTCTTTTCATTTACTTGATGTTTCATTTGTTTCTACCTCTTTGTTTTAGTGTGTTACTCTTTCTCTTTACTTCTTCTCTTTTGTTGTTTCTTTTACTACCATGTCTAACTAACTCTCTTATTGCATGGATAACTAACTACTAACCCACTAATCTCTAACAACTTGATTGATAATCCAAATGAGTCAATAGTGTCAAACAAGCCTTGTGCAAATGAGAGATATGATATCTTAAGACGAGGGTTCTAACTCTAACTTACCTACAAGTATTAGCTCTCTTATATTTCATGCTTAACGGGTTTTTAATGATCAATAAACTTTGCTTGTCTTTGTAAGTAGATATTTTTCTTTTAACTTTGTCGATACCCTTAGTGCACTTGTTTCTTTCCTTATTCTCGCCTTCTATTGGATCTTGATAAGGGAATGTCCAAGTTTTGCCGTATGAAGTTAAGTTAAAGGAAGGACTTTCATTCGAACCCAACGTGAATAGTTCCTATGCATAAAGGTTATGCATACCTATGATCCATCGTGAGGCTACATCTTCAAGAGGTTAGGAATTAGTGGGAGTACTAAGTAGAAAGTTAGCCATGAATTTTTACCATCTAAGAAAATCACTTTTACAAACCACCAAACCATTCTAAACAATTCTTGAAACCAACTTTTTCATTTTTAAATTCTTTATTTGAAACAAAGAACTTTTTCTTTTCTTGAACAAAGAAGCCGCATCAAGCTTTCATCACACTTCCTCCTTGTGGACACGACCCCTGTAGCCACTTTGCTAGTATGGAAGAATTGCAAAAGCAGTAACATCGACCCACATTCCTTTACTTAATTTTTTGTATGCTTTTTATTGATCAAGGAGGTCGAGGATTGTCGGAGTGCCCGGGGAGAAGATCGGGATACTGCGGTGGATCACGACGGAGTGCGCGATGGTTAGCCAAGGGGATGATCTCATTGGGGTATACTCTTGGTGCTCACGGCCATGTAGAGAGGGGGTGTGGTTGGGTTGTGTTGAGGGGCTGCCATGGGCGGAGAAGGCATGGGCTGGATGAGGAGCTGATGGGATCCGGTTGCTTGGTCACGGCAGGGAGGGGTTAGTGGCACATGGCGTAGGGGATCCCAGGCTGGCCATAGGCGCAGTGGAAGTGAGGCGCCAAGGGGGAGGTAAGGGGCTTGGGCCTGGGGCTGGATCTGTGCTGCCGTGGGGATGATGGTGGTGGGTCTCGGCCAAGTGGATGGTACATGACCTGGGCCTGCTTGTGCAGCCAGGCCAAGGCAGCGGAAGAGGTTACCGGGTGTGCAGTTGAGCGCAGCCAAGAGGGGCCCAGGTGGTGGTGGTGATCAGGGCCTATGGGCTTGGTGCTGAAGCGGATAGGCTGTTGGCTGAAAGGGGGGAAAGTTCGATGGTGGCGGCCTGGGGGTTTGGGATATGGAAGGAGGGGTCTGTGGAGATGAAGAAAAATTAGGTTTTGGATTAAGAGTAGGGTTCAAGTTAGGAGGGATTAAATAGAAAAAGATATAATGGGTATGTGCATTAGATTATGGCTTATTAAGTTAATGGGTTTGAGGGTTTAGATAATGGGTAAGAACATGGATAATGGATATGGACTATTGGATATAGATCATGGGATAAAGGGTAAAACATAACACCATATTAAAAGAAAACGAAGACAATAGTGGCAATTTACAATAACAACAATTATAATTAGTAATAATAATGACAATGATAATAATAATAGCAATAGTAATTAGCAATAATAATTAACACTATCGCTCCTATTATTAATAATTAATAATACTAAATAATTGTAATAATAATAGTTAACAAAACAATAATAATAATTTTAACAATAAAAATAATATGAACACTAATAATAATAGTCAATACTAATAATAATAGCAATACATAATAAAGATAGTAATAAGTAATTAATAACATTATTAAATAATAATAGCAAAAACACATAAAGGAACTTATCATATAATATCTAGAATTAATTTGAATATTAATCTCACTAATAATTAGAAAAAGAAGAAATCATAAATTAAGTTAATTAAAACTATTAAAATAATAAGTATGGTAAAATAATTATTCGAAAAAATAAAAATACAGTATTACAAATTAGGGATATTACACAGTGGCGCCTCGGGCTCGAGTAGAGAAAGGTGTATAGGAGAGAAACAGAGAAATCTAGAGAGAGGCTCGAGTAGAGAGAGGTGTATGGGAGAGAAATAGAGAAATCTAGAGAGATTGTTGGTTGTTGGGTTCTTTGGCACGGGGAGAAGAAAGAAAGGGAGAAGATGTGTCCTTTTGTGTGATGAGGGGGGCGGGAGAGAGAGGGGAAGGAGCTATTGTTGGCGACTGAAAAGACAAAGTGAGGAAAGAAGAAATAAATGAGGGTTAGGGCTTTTGATTAAGAGAGGTATTAGGGTTTTAAACCTAAACAATTAGAGATAAGTCAAACATCTCACAATAAAATTTTGTTTTAAAAAATTCTCCATCCCAATCAACTAGTACAAGATTCTATTTAAAAAGTTCAGTAAATACTAGCATCTAAATGCAACCTATGTGGTACTAAAATAAAGGGAAAATACAAATACTAATAAAACCTAAACTAAAAGAAAAATACATGAAATTTCTTAAATTCCTTGAATCACTCTTGAGTTGTGTGACTTCATCTTCTTCGGTTCATACACCATGACTAGATGCCTGCATCAGTCTATCTCTATATTATGCGAAATTGTCATCAACTTCATCTCCTTTCCTTTCCTTTCTTTTTTATTTCCCTCTCACAACCAAATGGCAAAAATGATTTTCCTCCCCCATTTTCTTTTCCTTTCCTCATTTTCTTTCAAACCAAACACAATCTAAGTTCCTAAGAGTTAACTCGTAGGTTCCTTATAAGACAAACTAATAGAAGGGAAGACAAAAATGCATAATTAATTTTTCAAGATGAAGATGAAAATAGAGAGAGTGTATTTTGATAAGAGTAGGAAAAAAACTTCCCACCTGTCTTCTTCAGACAAAAAAATACTAAACCTGAAATGATAATTCCAAACGTTGAACCATAAAGCAGAAGTGGAAAATGATAAGATGCATATGACCATACAAGGGATTTCTATTGAACATGTCATATTTCCCCGAAGTACAAAGTCACACAGCCACTCAGATTCAGCTCAACTCCAGACCAAATATCCTGCCACGTGATCGATGAGAATCTCTTTAAATCACGAGATCTGTTATACGACTCTATTTTCTTCCTTATCCAAAGCCACCTTACAGCTAAGCAGAGTAGTTATAGATAACAACTGATAAACCTTCAGTACACCAATCCTACTAACTTGGATTCGATCCCAGTGGTTATGAAGATCAGTAGACTCAAACTAGATAGTTGAAATTTTGCCTCTATCCACATTCACTCTACCGCCTCTGTTAGGTATAAATATATCTTCTTCTCTAATTAGATGGTGATCGTTTTCCTAATTCTCAGAGCACATATCACACCACACTGGCAGTTTTTCTCTGCTAGTCTACCACCACAAGTACACCGACAGTTTTCCTTTACCTAGTCTTATATCCCTAACACCTATTGATTCTCACACCTGAGGTTCTTATGCCAGTACCACACTAGTTTTTTCTAACCTAAGAGATGTCTTCTCTTTCTTTGTGCTCTGATAGGTTCGATCGGGAGTGTCCAATTGCTTGTGGTGGAATTTCATCCACCACAGCTCCATACAGTGTGACATCTAAAAAGTGTTAGATATTTTGGGCAAAATTGGTTTTCCAAAACATAAAATAGTTTTCAAACTAGATGTGTTTCATTTACATATATTAGTAATATTTAATTTTTATCATACTAAAATGGTTTTAGCTAATAATTCTCCCCATAAGTATAAACAAGTTGGACATGAGTTAGGTATGGTTAATAAACAAAAGCCTTTGGACTTCTTACAATGAATCTGGAAACAAGACTCTTGAAATCCTTCATTATGAGCTGGTAACCCTTTGGACTTCCTTTATTTAGTGATTGATAACCTTTGGGCTTTCCTCATTAAAGGGTTTAATGATCATTGGCATACATTCATTGAATCTAGACATAACCCTTGGGTTTCTCTCATTATAAGCTGTGGACTCTTGAATTAGATTCATTGAATCTAGACAAGGCCCTTGAGCTATCTTTATTAAGGGCTGGTGACCCTTGAGTTTCTAGTGGAGTCTTATAAATAGAATCTCTTATAGTTCATTTGAGACATGACAAAAAATAAGAAGAAGATCACCTAATTAACAAGAGTGCATTCAGTTGTAGGTAGAGCCATGCCTTGCATTAGACCGAGGAGGTCACTTGCCTATTCAGATCAAGGAGATCACTGAAGAATCTGGTTGGTGCACACCAGAGTTCATCATTTGTTGTTCCTGGGGGCAATTTGGCTCTAGGATCTTTGCACCGGAGTAAGCCAAATGTTGCTTCAAGCACAGTGTTCAAGGACGCACAACAGCTCTACTACTCAGGAACACTCCAACCCCCGAGTCCCCTTCTCGGAGTCACTCTGCAATTTTAGAACACTCTGATCTTGTGTTACAATTTATAAAGAATAAAAGAAAATCCACTTTTCTCTAGTCTGTATCTCCCATATCATTTAACAATTTTGAAGCTATATTTGGCCTAGCTATGGACCCTAGTAAGACTATTGGAGTGGATTACTTAAAGCCGGAGAATTTTGATGGATAAAACTTTAATACTTGACGTCTAAAGTAATCTTTAGGATACAACCCCTAAAAATTTACTATGTCATTTCAAAAGAGAAACCCAACTTTAAAGAGGATTCAGAGACTGAAGCATCATGGTAACGAGATGATCACTTCTGCAAGAGCTATCTCCTTAACTTCCTTGCAGATCATTTTGCAAATGCTTACTCCAATAAGCGCTCTGCAAGAGATATCTGAATGCTCTAGAAGGCCAGTACAAAAAGACGAAAAGTTATCCAAATCTCATCTCATAGACAAATTTTTAGATTTCAAGTTTGATGATGATATTAATGTCCTGCCTCAGGTTAAGGAGCTTGAAAATCTTATAATGAAGCTAAAAGATGAGAAGATCACCCTCTGCAACACCTTCATTATCGGTGCCATCGTCAACAAGCTTCCTCCTTCCTGGATGTCATACTCCACATTGTAGAAGGAAGAAGCAGGTGTTCTTGTCTGACCTTAAGAGGTTCATTCGGATTGAGGACGAGATCAGGACTCGAGTAAAAAAATGAACTACTTGCCAACCAGAAGGCGTCCGCTAACATGGTGACTTCCAAGGCTAATAAAGATTTTTCCAAGAAGTTCAAGAAGAAAAATCAGAATCTGAAGAACATGAATATGCAGAAGAAAGAGTTCAAGAAGATTGACAGGTGTTTCAACTGTGGCAAGCAAGGCCACATTGCTAAGGCCTCTAAAGCACCAAAGAAGGAAGAAAAGGAGGAGGCCAACCATGTCAATTAGGACGACAACTTTGTTTCTATGCTTTTCCGGGTGATTGCTCCCTCCAACAACTCTGATTTGTGGCTAGGTACAAGTGCTACATGCCATATCTGCTCCAACAAAGATCTATTCTCCGCCTATGTTGTTGTAAAGGAGAACGTATCAATAGCTGATCGTTCCACTGTTATTGTGCTTGGAACCGGGTCCGTAGAGTTGACCCTTACTTTAGAGAAGACTCCCACATTGAAGACTGTGAAACATGACCCATCAATTTCCAAGAATCTAGTCTCGGGGACTATTGTATGATGCAAGAATGAGGCTAGATTTTCAAGATGGAAAGCTTTGTTATCTTATAGGAAGATGTACTTTGGGAATGCTTACCACACTGATAGCATGTACAAGATAAGTTCTATTGTACCCACTTCAGTTATCAATGAATTCTCTACTTCTGAGTACTTTACTCTATGGTACAACAGATAAGGTCATGTAAACTACAAAAAAATGTCAAATATGAAAAAGTTAGGCTTATTTTAAAACTATGGATGTAATAAGCTTGGAAAATGTGAAGTCTGCATATAAGCTAAGATCACTAGGACACCCTTTCCAGCTATTACAAGGAGTACAAATCTGCTAGACCTGATTCATTCGGACACCTGCGACTTCAAGACCTTCATGACTAGAGGTGGCATGAAATACTTCATCACCTTCATCGATGATCATTCTCGTCTCTGTCATGTGTACTTGTTGAAGTCAAAAGATGAAGCCTTTAGCAAGTTCATCGAGTTTCAGACTCGAGTGGAGAAGCAACTAGGGCATCCAATAAAGAAGCCTAGAAGCAATAGAGGTGCGAGTATACCGGTCAAAGGAAGCTGAAGCATATCTCAAGAAGCATAGCATCATTGCATAGACGATTGCTCCTTACTCCCTACAATTCAATGGAATTGCAAAAAGGAAGAATCACACACTCACTGAGATAGTGAACTCGATGTTGATTACATCCGATTTACCTACCTACTATTGGGGAGAGGCATTGTTGATGGCTAACTAGATCCTGAATCGGGTACCTTACTCCAAATCTGATATTACTTCACATCAGCAATGATTGAGATATCATGCATCCCTGAACAACCTCAAAGTGTGGGGGTATCTTGCCTACGTTTGGATACCAGATATCAGAGGCCAAAGCTTGGTCCTAAGGCCAACAGGTGTGTGTTTTTTGATTTTGCTAAAGATAATGATGCTTGATGATTTCTGGATCTTGGCACCAACTCCATTATTGAAGCTCGAGACGCGGAGTTCTTTGAGGATAAGTTCAAGGATAAAGGCTTATCACTCAAAGATGTACCTAAAAATGTTGAAAAGTCTATTGCACCAGATGAGTCAAGCTCTCTAAAAGCAGAAGGTATTGATGCTGAAGAAGAAACTCCAGAAGCTATAAAGCCACCTTCTAAACACATCAGAAAGCAGGACTTTGGAGATGACTTTAACACCTACAACATAGAAGGAGATCCACTAACTTTCAAAGAAGCAATGCAGTCCAAAGATGCTATTCTATGGAAGGAAGTCATAAATGATGAAATGAACTCTTTGATCTAAAATCACATCTGAGAATTGGTGGGTGTACCAGATGGTGCAAAGCTTATCAGCTGCAAGTGGATCTTCAAAAGAAAGCTGCGACCTGATGGTACCATAGAAAAGTACAGGACAAGATTGGTAGCAAAAGGCTTCACTCAGAAAGAAGATATTGACTTCTTCGATATTTATGACACCAGTTTGCAGATTACTATCATCTGAGTGTTGATTATATGGGCGGCCATCAAGAAGTTCATCATCTATAGATGGACACGAAGATAACTTTTCTAAATGGAGATCTCACTAAAGAAATTTACATAGAAAGACCAGAAGGACTTGATGCTCCTATAGACAAGGTATACAAGCTAACGAAATCTTTATATGGCCTTAAGCAGGCTCCAAAACTTTAGCATGAAAAATTTGACAGGATTGTTTATAGTAATAGGTATCGAGTTACTGAATCTGACAAATGCTTATACATCAAGGTTACTGAAGGTAAGGTAGTAGTGATCTGCCTTTATGTAGATGACATGCTCATCATCGGGACCGACTTAAAGATAGCAAAATCTACTAAGAAATTTCTGTTAGCCCAGTTCAACATGAAGGATCTTGGGACTACGGACATGATCCTTAGAATCAAATTCCTGTACACAAAAGATTGAATTAGATAATCTCAATCCCATTACATAAAGAACATGCTGAAAAAGTATGGCTACTTCGACCTGCCAGAGTTGTCTGTGTCATATGATTACAACAAGAAGCTTCGACCTAACACTGAAAGACCAATGAGATAGCTAGAGTACTCAAAAATTATTGGTAGTCTTATGTATGCAATGTGCTACACAAGGCCAGACATAGCATTCTCTGTTGAAATGTTTAGCAGATTTACAAGTAACCTTGAAAAGCCTCACTGGGATATTGTTCAGAGATTAATGAGGTACTTGAAGAGAACTTTAAATTTAGGCCTGCTCTACAGTATATATCCAGTTGTGATCGAAGGCTTCTCAGATGTAAGCTGGTGCTCTGAACTAGATGAGTGCAGATCCACTGGAGGCTTTGTCTTCACCATGAGTGGAGTTGCTATTTCATGGAAGTCTAAGAAACAAGCTCTGATTGCACAATCATTGATGGAGTCTGAGTTCTTTGCATTAATTGTTGCAGGAGATGAGGCTGAGTAGCTCTGTTGCTTTCCTTGAGACCTTCCGTTAAAATAATTGCAAGGTACAATTACTACTTATTGTGATAATCAAGCAACGAGTGATGTGGCAGCAGACTCGTTATTCAACGAAAAGAAATGAACCATTCGTCAGAAGCATGGTTATATGAATGAGCTTATCTATCACTGAATCATCTTAGTGATTGACGTTCGATCTTCAGAGAATGTTGCGGATTCTCTAACTAAAGGCTTGAGAAAAAAAATTAGTTGAAAGGATTTCTGCTGGAATGGGTCTCAAGTTATTATAAGTTTTATATACATTTACCATTTAATCAAATTATTAGTTCAAAGTTTATGCTACTAATATTAAGATATTTGGTTCAAAAATTAAGTAAGACTTGCATGCATATTTTCTATCATGTGAAAGGATGGCTTCTAAGCCTTAATGAGTCCAAAGCATTCCGGATGCAGGGTGTTGGGTAGGAAACACACCTAAAGAACTCACCTACGCTTGGGAATAGATTTGACCATCTCCTATAAGAACTTATAAAAGGTACCTAGCGCTCTCACAGAAAACAGGACGTGCACAGGACCATGAATGTTCAAGAACTCACGCAAGCTTGTGGTTCAACATGATGACTAGCACAGTTAAGTTTTAATCTTGTGTGATCGCTGGATTGTAAGAAAAAGTGTTTGCTCAAGACTAAGTTCACCATGTACCTATCTTCTATTCTGTTGGTCTAAAGAGGATTCAACTCCTAGTGGCATTTATCTTACACATAATGATTATAAATTTCTTGATGGCTTGTAAACTTATGGGAGATTATTAGATATTTTGTGCAAAATTGGTTTTTCAAAAATAAAATAGTTTTCAAACTATATGTATTTCATTTATGAATATTAGTAGCATTTAATTTTTACCATACTAAAATGATTTTTGCTAATAATTCTCCCTATAAGTACAAACTAGTTGGACATGAGTTAGGCATGGTTAATGAATCAAAACTTTTGGACTTCTTACAATGAATCTGGACACAAGACTCTTGAAATCCCTTATTATGAGTTGGTAGCCCTTTGGGCTTTCCTCATTTAGTGATTAATAACCCTTGAGTTTTTCTTATTAAAAGGGCTAATGACACTTGGGATACATTCATTGAATTTAAACATAACTCTTTGGGTTTCTCTCATTATGAGTTGATGATTCTTGAGCTAAATTCATTGAATCTAGACAAGACCCTTGAGCTACCTTCATTAACAGATGGTGACCCTTGAGTTACTAGTGAAGTCCTATAAATAGGCTCCATTATAGTTCATTTGAGACATGACAAAAAACAAGAAGAAGATCACCGAATTAACAAGAGTGTGTTCAGTTGTAAGTAAAGCCCTGTCCTTTTTTTAGACTGAGGAGGTTGCATGCCTGTTCAGATCAAAGAGATCACTGAAGAATCTGGCTGGTGCACACTAGAGTTTTTCAGCTGCTGTTCCTGGGGGCAATTTGACCTTGGGATCCTTGCACCGGAGTAAGCCAAATATTTGTTCAAGTACAATATTCAAGAACATGTGCGCAGATCAACAAACACTTTGAGGAACTCTTAAGCCACAGATGCAATAGAGAAGAGGTACCAATAGCAAGAATAATAAAACAATGAGAGAAAACCAAACACAAGATTTAACGAGGTTGGCCAATTTTTCCTACGTCCTCGGGGTAAGGAAGAGAGATTTCTTTATTGATTCGATAATCAATACAATTGCAAGCATTACATACGAAGAGGACTCTGCCTCTCTAATATACCCAAGGAAACCCTAAGAGAATCAGATTCCTTATTGGGCTCGTTTCCAATTCAGAAAACTTTTCAAATTCAATCCAGATCAGCCCAGATTCGTCTGTCGGTCGACCGGTCGGTCGACCGACCAAGTTCCGGTCGACCGTGCCTAACCGAGAGTTAGGCAATGTCAGTCGGTCGACCGGGCGGTCGACCGTTCTCCTTCTGCGGTCGACCGTTCTCCTTCTGCGGTCGACTGGGCGGTCGACCGCAACAGCCTGTGCACGTTGGTGCACAACGGTCGACCGGTCCGGTCGACCGGTAGCTCTGCTGCTGCTGCTGATTCTTCGCATTTGCTTCCATATCATCGTCGACTTCCTCTCTCTTCCTACAATTCTCCACCTCGGTGAAGATTTCTCAAATCTGAGTTGAACTGTAACATAGGATCTGTCGACTCGAAAGTGGCTGCATCAGTGTGGTTGCCTACGTACCCTGCCCAAGGGATCAAGCCATCCGTAGTTCATCCAAAAAGGAGCTTCAGCAAGCTCAGTCAACATGAAGGATATGGAGCAATGCTTTATAATATGTAAACTTTACTCCTAACACCACCTTGGTAAGCATGTCAGTGGGATTCGCCATTGTGTGAATCTTCAGTAACTCAATATCACCATCATCTAGAATCTCCCGAACAAAATGGAACCAGACATCGATGTGCTTCGTCCATGCATGATACACCTGGTTCTTGGCTAAATAAATAGCACTCATACTATCACAATTGATCTTTAGTAGATCCTGATCAATTCCCAAGTCATCAAGCAATCCTTGAAGCCAAATTGCCTCCTTCGTAACCTCCACATGCCATGTACTTGCCTCTGTAGTAGACAATGTAACGGTAGACTGTAGAATAGAGCGCCAACTACCGGTGCTTGAGATAATGTAAATACATACCCCGTTGTGGATCGGCATTTGTCAAGGTCACCAGCATAATCGGAATCAACATATCTGATACAGTCCTGCTTCCCTGTGGAATCCTTCTCGAATATCAAACCAACATCTATGGTACCTTTAATGTGCCGTAGAATCCACTTTACTATCTCCCAATGACCCTGTCCTGGATCATGCATATATCTACTAACCATGGAGACAGCTTGTGACAAATCTGGTCATGTACACCCATAGCATACATCAGACTACCAACTGCGCTAGCATATGGGACGCGAGTCGTATACTCACGTTCTTCAACTATCTTTGGAGACATAGTGGCAGATAACTTGAAATGAGGAGCCAGTGGTGTACTTATAGATTTCATATCCTTGCCGATGTTGAACCTCTGAAGTACCTTTTGCAAATACCCCTTCTGTGTCAAGCTCACCTTGCCACTCCTTCGGTCTCGTGTGATTTCCATGCCTAGCACCTTCTTTGCTTCACCAAGATTCTTCATCTCAAACTCAGAAGATAAGTCCTTTTTCAGTGTATCAATTGCAGATCTAGACTTTAAAGCAATATGCATATCATTACATATAACAGTAAATAGATATATTCTTCTGTAGATAGCTTGTTGTAATATACACATGGGTCATAATGGCTATGTGTGTACCTCTTTCCTCTGATGAAGCTGTCGAAACGCTTATACCATTGTCTAGGAGACTGTTTTAACCCATACAGCGATTTCTTTAGCTTGCATACCATGTCTTCTTTTCCTGCAGTCTTGAACCCTGTCGGCTGAGACATATAGATCTCCTCATCCAGATCACCATGGAGAAAAGCAGTCTTTACATCGAGTTGATCAAGGTCTAACTCATATTGTGCTACTAGAGCCAATAAGATGCGAATTGACGAATATTTTACAATAGGAGAAAATACCTCATTGTAGTCAATTCCTTCTCTTTATGCATAGCCTTTTGCTACCAATCTGGCCTTGTAGCGCACCATATCTTCTTTAAGAGATCCCTGCTTCTTTGCGTACACCCACTTACAACCAATCGCCTTCTTTCCTTTGGGCAACCTTGTGAGTTCCCAAGTGTCATTTTTATATAGAGACTTCATCTCTTCTTCCATGGCATCTTTTCACATCTTCGACTTTAAAATGATTTCAGCTTCTCTGTAGGTAGCCGGGATAGCCTCTTCAACGACCGGAAGAACATAAGCAACAACCATATCTGTACTGAGCCAACCTGGTTTACGCGTGTTTCTCCTTGGTCTTCTTACTGCACTGGAATCAGGAACATCACCCATGATCTGTTCTTGGTCCTCTTCATCATCAGCATCTACCTTAGCTGCTTGATCATTACCTTGTGTCACCCTAGGCATGATCCTCACCGATGCTGAACTTTCTAGAGATAGTGGATTAGCATCATTCTCCACCTGCTGCAATACTTCTTTGGTCTTGATAATCTCTACCTGCTGAGAGATCTTAGGCTTCAACATTGAAGCCTCATCAAATGTGACATCTCTGCTAAAATAAACTTCCTGTCCGTAGGATCCCAGATCTTGAATCCTTTGATTCCTTTCTTGAAACCAACGAACAAGCCCTTCTTTGCTCTTGGGTCTAACTTATCTTCTTTAACATGATAATAGGCTGGACAACCAAATACCCTTAGCAAACCATAATCAGAAGCAGTTTTTTCTGACCAAACCTCTAGAGGAGTTTTCCTCCTATCGCAGAAGAAGGCAACCTGTTAACAAGATAGCAAGCGTATGCCAAAGCCTCAGCCTAGAAATTCTTTGCTAAACTGGCATTAGATAACATACAACGGACCTTCTCTAGCAAAGTCCTGTTCATCCTTTCTGCTACCCCGTTCTGTTGCGATGTTTCCCTCACTGTGAAGTGCCTTTCTATGCCATCTTTCTATGCCCTCATCAAGACATAGCTTAAGGAAAGGCTCTGACTTTTATTCCCCTCCATTATCTGAACGGAGGACCTTGATTTTCCTTCCCGTACTTCTCTCCAAATTCTTCTTCCACTTCATAAATAATTCTAGGACTTCCCCTTTGTGCTTCATGGTATATACCCAACATCGCCTAGAATAATCATCAATGAAAGTCACAAAGTAGTGGTTACCTCCAATTGATGCAGTCTTGGTAGGTCCCCAAACATCTGTGTGAACATAATCCAGAATCCCCTTGGTGCAATGAGTAGCTGTGCCGAATTTCACCTTGGTCTTCTTTCCAATGACGCAATGTTCACAAAATTCTAGCTTGCAGGTTCCGACACCTTTCAATAATCCTTGTCTTGCAAGAGCTTGCAAAGACTTTTCACCTGTATGTCCCAGCCTCATATGCCATAGCCTGGTTGAGTCTTTATCTAAATCAGTAGAAGTAGCCACTTGCCCTGTAACGGTACTACCGTTCAAGTAGTAAAGATTGTTCATCGAATGACCTTCAATACCACCATCGAGCCTTTGGTCATCTTAAGGACTCCATCCTTTATTGATACCACAATACCTAATGTCTCCAAAGCTCCAACAGAGATAAGGTTTCTCTTTATTTGAGGTATATACCTCACTTTCTTCAGTTCTCGTATCATCCCATCAAACATCTTGATCTGGATTGTTCCTACACCTTCCATGGTACATGGATGATCGTCGCCCATAACAACTGAACATCCCTCTAGCTTCTCAAAACTAGAAAACCAATCCCTATTTGGGCACACATGGTATGTAGCACCAGTATCCAATATCCACTCATTTTCTCCTGAGTAGCCAATGATAGGAGTAGTGACAGAGAACGAGAATACCGATGAGTCCGAGTCTGATCCATCTGCCTGTGAGGTACTGACTTGAGTACTGACAACTTTTGTAAGGTTTGCCTCAGTCTTTGACTCCTTCTTCTTCCCTTTGGCCTTTGGACAGTCAACTTTCCAATGCCCTAATTCTTTACAGAAGGCACACTGGTTCTTCTTCAGATCTCTATAACCTGACCTGAACTTCGATCTCCCTTGATCACCTTTGCCCTTCCTGTATGAACCTCTGCCTCTTACTGTTAATGCCTCTACTGATGTGCTTGCCTGAGAAGACTGTCTTTCTTTTCTCCTTGTCTCATAATTAATCAGAGCAGACGACACTTCATGATAGTTAAGGGATTGTCTACCATTTATGAAGGTTAAAGTAAAAGTCTCATACTCCTCTGCAGGAAGAGAGTTCAAGAGAATTACTGCTTTATCTTCTTCATTAACCTCCACATTCACATTAACTAAATCCGTAAGAAGCTTTGTGTAGCGATTTAAATATTCATTGACGGAGCATCCTTTCTTCATCTGAAAACCATACAGCTTACTCTTAAGCTGTAGTCTAGATTCAATGCTTTTTGTCAGATACTTTCTCTCTAGGATCTCCCACAACTGCCTTGCAGATGTTTCGTGTAACACAAGATATTTGATGTCTTGTGTTAGACACGATCTGATTAAGCCACACGCTAATCGGTTCATCTTATCCCAATCATCTTAAGTAGTTGTGTTTCACTTCTTCTCCAGTCATAGAGTATCTTCGAGATTTGATGTCGTCAGTGCATCCATCACCTCGCACCTCCACATACCAAAGTTGTTCGTGCCATTAAATTTCACCACATCAATCTCGAATAAGGTTCTCACCGATGTACTTTCTTTAGCCATCTCCTTGACTAGATCCTTAATGTAATGTAGAAACAAACAGAGTTAGATAAAACAAATTTAATAAAGATCAGATCTTTACCTCCTCACGAAACCTAGATGAGTTTCTGAATAAATCTACTCCTCGAATTGATTCCTTGAGCACTTCACACGCTGTTTTGAGATCGACACACGATCCTACAAACAGTCCCAACGCTGACCCGAGATTGACATACAATCTCCACCAATCAGCTACAGATGCCCTTAGAATCACCAGATGATCTCACGACGAACCTGGGATGCTCTGATACCACTTGAAGGAGTTGGGGCACCATTCCAAAAGACTAGCCTTCTAGGTGGAGTTGATCAAATCCTCATATACCCAAGACCATCCCCACGTCTAGCCGATGTGGGACTATTTGTTCGACCCAAATCCCAACAATCTCCCTTGAACAAAGAATCTCCCTGCAAGCTCAACTATCTTCATACTGGAAGATCAAATGCTCCATCGAGATCCAACTCTTCACTACGTAAGGTGGCGGCACATCTTATCTGAAGTACCAATTGCAGTCGGTCACTCCTTTATATCGCGTGACAGACCGCGTAACATGCGTGTGCCCATTGTAAAGGAGCACCACTATTAAATTTCTCGAGAGCTCAACATTAGCTTCACATGGGCCTATTATGCATTTTTGCGTCATTGGGGTGAGTAGGCCCATTGCGCCTTTGCGCGATCTACATCGTCGAGCAACACCCACACATACGACTGATTGAAGCTTAAACCTGCACAAAAATACGAAATTTCAGAACTTCAACATAGAGATGTGCAAGTGCTCAATTCTTACCGCTATAGCAAGTAGTTATGCGGGTCATGATCCACAAGGAGGGTTAGCGATAGAAGCGTTCAAGGTTTTTCTATTGAAATCTTTATGAAGAAAAATGAAGATTCTTCTTTGTTTTAAGAAATGAAAGTGAAAAAGAGTAGAGTTAGGTTAAAGTTAAAAAGAAAGCGGTAGAATGGAAGGTGGAGAAAACCAGAATGATTATTTACAAGGAAATGGAAAAGGAGTGATGAAAGAAATTGTGTTGGTGATCTAGACTAAGAAAGAAGATTAAAGAAGTACTTACCAAGTTTGATTGATGACTTACCTGAAATCCTTGCATGTTCTACCTTGCTTCGGAGGCGTTCAACGCATAAGTCATAGGATCGAGCTTAGTCCCCGTTCGCATTATATCATCAAGCCGAGCAAGAATGAAGTGATACGGATCTTGAGGAGGAGAACATATTCATGGAGTATCGTTGGCACTCACAAAACGTTGTTATACTTATGCTTCTGGATTCACTTGCATTCTCATCAAAACCAAAAGAGGTGAAGTAGAAAAAGGAGAAGGAAAAGGAAAACAAAAGTAAAGAGACGAACATAAAAAAAATATTTACCTTTATTGCTTGCAGAAACAATGGATGAAAGGAGGAGGGTACATCGGTGTCACTCTCAACATAAGCCTCTCTCTCTTACTTACATGACTCTTTATCTAACCTAAGCTTACATGCAAATTAAAATTACATAAAAGAAAAGAAAAACCTAAACTACAAAGAATGAAAACTGGACTAAATCCTATCTCTGCATGGTCGTCCCCTTTTTCTCAGCTGAAACCAGTATTTATAGGCAAAACCCATACGGGGAGAATCCGGGAAGATTGGGGGAGCAAACGCTGCCCCAACAACTATCAAACAGCCATAGAACGCAGCCTTGGCCGCATTTCCGCGGCCAGGGTATGGCCAGGTGGCCACACCCTGTTTGTGGGTCTCCCTTGTTTCGCTTTCTGGCTTTATCTGTAGTTGGATTTTCAGTTTGAGTCCGGGGTTGTGAAGAAATGGCCTTTGATTTTTGCTTCAACCGATCGATTCTGGGAGGATTCTTCTCAACCG
This sequence comes from Agave tequilana, assembly GCA_038442645.1. Lineage (NCBI taxonomy): Eukaryota > Viridiplantae > Streptophyta > Magnoliopsida > Asparagales > Asparagaceae > Agave > Agave tequilana. Next base: position 5,830 of record JAVJIF010008320.1, on the reverse strand, counting down.
GTTTTCAACCCCACTGATTTTGCTCTGATTTACTGAGTTCGAATTAATTCTGATTTAATTCAGAATTTGGTGGGCTTTTGGGCTATTTCTCTTTACTCTCCTTTAGGAATGGGCCTGCAAATAAATTAAACATTTAATTAGGACAATGCAGATTTTATTCTATAACAAGTATGCAAATATGATACTAAATATGCAACATTAGCGACCAATCACACCCCCATACCTATCTTTTGCTCGTCCTCGAGCAAAACAAATATACTAAGGATTATTAGACCACTTTCGCAGGTCACGCGATTGCACTGAGCATGTGCAACAAGCCGTTAAACCTCTAGATTTCCCCTAGAGGACGAGTTTTATCTCATGAGGGTTTTCAGCGGATTGCACCCACAAAATCCATAAAGAAAGAGAAATAAAGAGTTAGTATTTTTGAAAAGCATTTTGAAAGAGAAAAATATTTGAAATATAATTGTAAGATTTAAGCAATCTATAAGTTATAGGAAGACTGAATTTTTCATTCCTAAACTTATTCTCTATTCAAAAATTTGTTATCAATCAAAGTAAGGAGTCAAATGGTACTTCTCATCTAGTCTATTACTTTACCCTGAGTCATATGCACCTTGTGATTGTGAAAATTTTGACTAAGGGTTCATTAACTCTAACTCTTATGCCTTATATATATATATATATTAATTTTTTTTGTGGTATTATTTCTTAGTTCTATTAGGCTTTCTAATCTGCCCATGTAACGAGCCTTTAATCGATGACTCCCAAATCAAACGGTCTTAGGGCACCAGGTGAGAAAACACCTCAAGGACTTAAGGACTCGAGCAAACAAGGCCACAAAACTAAGGATTTTATTATCTGAACCTCTTTTAGGCGTGAATACTTATGCTTTATTGGGCATAAATACCCAGCTTAATCAGAGGATTTTTATATATATATTTTTTTCTCAAACTTATCTAATCATCTTTTGCATAAATACTAAGGCTTGCTTAGGCCAAAGTACCTAGCTAATCAATAATTAGATTTGTTCATTTTTCATAGATTTTTTTCTTTTTTTTTTTATATATAAGGCATAAGAGTCTTTGTTTTTGAACCCTAAGTGTGTAAGTGCATGAAGTATGCATATTTCATTAAGGTAAAGATCAAGACTAAATTACTTTAACAAATTATCTTCCTAACCCTAAAAATCAAACAAATAATCTTATTTTGACCAAGTATAAGAAATCCTAATTTTGATTTTCCTATTCCTTAAAATTGACTTAATTTCTTACAAAAAATATGTCAAAATATTGTTTCTATTTTCAAAAAGTTTTTAAAAGTAAATGAAATGTTAATATTTTTTTAATATAAAAAGAAAAACCCAAGTTATGTTAGAACCCTCCCCCACACCTATCTCATGCATTGTCCTCAATGTATGAATTAATGCATAGATGCATCGAAAAGAAGAAAGGGAAGGAAAATGTTACCTTAAGGTGGTGGTTCCGGTGGTGGTCTGATTGGTCCACGAAATGCGGCCTAATCGACTTTTCATTGGGTTCGGAGGAACCCACCAGAAATTTCTCTAATATAACCCACTAAAATGATATCTGCATGAATGATTTTTATTAAATATTTGACCCCATCTAATTTTCAAATTCCATAATTAATTTCGGAGTCAAATTTGTCAACCACCTTGTCCCAAAATGGGGGGTGAAAAGATAGAATGATTGACTTGGACTCAAGAAGTATAAGAACTAATACCGACTCCGGAAGGTGACTTAAGTCAAGTAAAGGTTCAAGAGTCGAGATTAGTTCAAGAAGTGTGTCCAAGTCAAGAAGTTGAAACTCAAGTCCACATGTATTTTCTATCAATGGAATGTAACTTAATATTGGTGATTCAAGTTCAAGAATGATAGGTGTAGGAATCAAAACTGACTCTAAAATATTACTCAAGTCGGGTAACAAAACAGGAGTCAATATTGATTCAGGAATTTGAACTGGATCACAGAGTTGAGAGTCTAGGTCACATTCCTCATTGAGTTCAATGTCATAAAAATGAGAACTTACCAATTTGTCAATAGGATTTTCAAAATTATAAAATTGGTCAAGTTCAACATGATGATCATCAAAGATGGGTGATTCAATTTCATTATGAATTGGCACAGGATCCAATGTTGACTCGGGAAAAAGATTGAAATCAGGTTAAGATACCGGAGTCATAATTGAATCAGGAAGTAGAATTGAATCACTAAGTTGAGGTTCATGATCATATTCATTTTCAAGTTCAATTTCAGGAAAGGGATAACTTGCCAAACTGTCAATATCATTTTCAATGTTTGGAGTTTGGGCAAGTTGAAATGATTGTTCTGAAATGGAACTTTGATTTCCAAAACAACATGACTCTTCGGCTCTAACAGAATGGTTAGCGACATCAGAACTGGTCAAACGGTGGGAACGTAGAGATTCGACCATCATATCTATGTCACGATTACGAGCGTTTTGAGCTGAGTCATGGCTTCAAGCATCTTTTCATATTTGATGGGTTCATTGTTTTGATGAAAAGATGAAGTGTTATCTAGGAATTGGTGGTAAAATTGTGAGTCTATCAGATTTGGGATTTTTGTTTGGACTCACGCATACTCATTTTCAAAATTGATAGTTTCCTATTTTGGACTGGTGGAACTGAGTATGAATCTTAAAAATATTGTGGACTAGGTGGAGAAGGAGGACAAGTTGGTTGAAAATTAGACTCGGGGGAGGTGAATCTCCATTGACTCTGTGAAAGAGTTGAATTATCATGGAAATTATGGTTATAAGATTGGGGACATGGGTTATATTGATTCGGATAAGATCAATCCGGCACACTAGGTTGGTTAAAGTTATGATATGCCGGGTTGGTAATATCCGAAAAAGAAGTCGGTGTGTAATATGGATTACTATTAAAGTTGAAAAAATTGTTATCATAAGCCATATCACACAATAGAATACAAATAAAAAGAAAGAAAAAATAAACAATAAGCAAACAAATAAGAAAAAATTCTAAACTAAGTTAGGGTAGACCTATGACCTAGACGACTCCTAACTGATTAGACTATTCACGGGAGGTCTAATGCAGACTTTGACCACAAACTAATCAGCCAGGTCAGGGCAAGATTGGTGGAAGGTTTTCCGTCAAAGACGTTCCTTAATTAAATAACCACCAATCTTTGGGCTTTCGGCCCTTAATCCCCTTCCTAGACACTGATTTGGCAGGAGTCAAATTCCAACACCTTTCCCCCTTAGGATAATCTCCTAATTGAGTCCGAGATGTCCCTAGGGCTAACGTCTACTCATTTTTAGTTAGGCTCGGGTTAGTGAGTGCTTGGAATCTGATTTTTGGGCCAAGGAAGGGGGATTAAATCCCACCTTATCTTGTTATGGGGTGGTGCCCTTAAGATCAGTTTGTGCAAGTGTACAAGATATGCAAATAAGATTCACTCAAAGCGATGTAAATCAACCAAGAGATGAGTCCTATTCTAAATGCAATGCGAACGTACCTTGCTCCAGCACTCTTCAACAGTAAAGAAAATGAATTGAAAAGACACGTGCCTAAAATGCAAACGTCTAATCAATTTTTTTAACTTTTTCAACAAACGTTTTACTGTTGATTTATTAGCAGGCTTTTGGTGATGGCATATAAGAAATAAAGTTGCAGAAAACTAGAATTTTGCAAAGCAAGCAGCCCTGCAAAAAAAACCAATTAGTAGTGAACTCTTCCTTGCCGCAGAAACGCGGCTAAAGCCGAGCAAACGCGGCAATTCAGAGGGTCCTTGGTCTCTGTTTTCTGGAACAGAGGCCCAAGACCACTTATGTGTTTCTGCAATCATTTTTTCCTGCTTTGCTTGCCCTATAACCTGCAACAGAGAAGAAAATTCGTTTTAGTTCTAAAAATTCAATAACTATCAGATTTCAATAAAAACCGTTACCGTCCCCGGCAACGGCGCCAAAATTTGATTGAAGCTTAAACCTGCACAAAAATACGAAATTTCAGAACTTCAACATAGGGATGTGCAAGTGCTCAATTCTTACCGCTATAGCAAATGGCTATGCGGGTCGTGATCCACAAGGAGGGTTAGCGATAGAAGCGTTCAAGGTTTTTCTATTGAAATCTTTATGAAGAAAAACGAAGATTCTTTTTTGTTTTAAGAAATGAAAGTGAAAAAGAGTAGAGTTAGGTTAAAGTTAAAAAGAAAGCGGTAGAATGGAAGGTGAAGAAAACCAGAATGATTATTTACAAGGAAATGGAAAAGAAGTGATGAAAGAAATTGTGTTGGTGATCTAGACTAAGAAATAAAAGAAAAGAAAGAAGATTAAAGAAGTACTTACCTAGTTTGGTTGATGACTTACCTGAAACCCTTGCATGTTTTACCTTACTTCGGAGGCGTTCAACGCATAAGTCATAGGATCGAGATCAGTCCCCGTTCGCATTATATCATCAAGCCGAGAAAGAATGAAGTGATACGGATCTTGAGGAGGAGAACATCTTCATGAAGTATCGTTGGCACTCACAAAAACGTTGTTATACTTATGCTTCTGGATTCACTTGCATTCTCATCAAAACCAAAAGAGGTGAAGTAGAAAGAGGAGAAGGAAAAGGAAAACAAAAGTAAAGATACGAACATAAAAAAAAATATTTACCTTTATTGCTTGCAGAAACAATGGAAGAAAGGAGGGTGGTACATCGGTGTCACTCTCAACATAAGCCTCTCTCTCTCTTACTTACATGAATCTTCATCTAACCTAAGCTTACCTACAAATTAAAATTACATAAAAAGAAAAGAAAAACCTAAACTACAAAGAATGAAAACTGGACTAAATCCTATCTCTGCATGGTTGTCCCCTTTTTCTCAGCTGAAACCAGTATTTATAGGCAAAACCCATACGGGGAGAATCCCGGGAACATTGGGGGAGTAAACGCTCCCCCAACAACTATCAAACAGCTGCGGAAACGCGGCCTTGGCCGCGTTTCCGCGGCCAGGGTGTGGCCAAGTGGCCACACCCTGTTGGTGGGTCTCCCTAGTTTCGCTTTCTGGCTTTATCTGCAGTTGGATTTTCAGTTTGAGTCCGGGGTTGTGACGAAATGGCCTTTGATTTTTGCTTCAACCGATCGATTCTGGGAGGATTCTTCTCAACCGGTTTTCAACCTCACTGATTTTGCCCTGATTTACTGAGTTCGAATTAATTCTGATTTAATTCAGAATTTGGTGGGCTTTTGGGCTCATTTCTCTTCACTCTCCTTTAGGAATGGGCCTGCAAATAAATTAAACATTTAATTAGGACAATACAGATTTTATTCTATAATAAGTATGGAAATATGATACTAAATATGCAACATTAGTGACCAATCAACGACTAAGATCGGGGTATGGCTCTGATGCCACTTGTTATGCGTAGATCAACAAACACTTTAAGGAACCCTTAAAATACAGATGCAATGAGAAGAGGTACCAACAACAAGAATAATAAAACAATGAGAGAAAATCAAACACAAGATTTAACGAGGTTCGGCCAATTTTACCTACGTCTTCGGGGCAAGGAAGAGAGATTTCTTTATTGATTCGATAATCAATACAATTGTAAGCATTACATATGAAGAGGACTCTGCCTCTCTAATATACCCAAGGAAACCCTAGGAGAATCAGATTCCTTATTGGACTCGTTTCTAATTTAGAAAACTTTCCGAATTCAATCCAGATCAGCCCAGATTCGTCTGTCGGTCGACCCGGTCGGTGATCGACCCAAGTTCTGGTCGACCGTGCCGGTCGACCGTGCCTAACAGAGAGTTAGGCAATGTCAGTCGGTCGACCGG